>JANIJG010022517.1:150790-216466 GCA_024611175.1 Megaceryle torquata
TCCCCCAACAAAAAAACAAAAAAAAAACCAACAAAACAAAACACCCCCCCCCCCCCACACACACACAAAAAACCCCAAAAAAACAAACAAAAAAACCCACACCAAAAACAGGGAAAAGGGAAATTAAAAGGTGAAAGGAAGCATCCAAGTCAGACAAAGAAAAGAACAATTCACCTTTACAATTTTTTTCAGAACAAATTTACTGAGCAAATAAAAACATTCAGGTGCAGTTTTATTTGGGGAAACACATACAAGTATAAAGTAAAGTAAAGTAAAAAAAAATATTTTCTCAAGGAAAAAATTTAAAGATAATCACGTGTTTTGTTGGAAGAATGTGGTGGAAAGCAGTCAATGCACTGAGATTAAGAGAGGCAGATAAAACAGGCAGAGACAAAATAAGTCTGTGACCAGGACATTCAGAAGAAAAGCACTGCTATTCCATGAGGCTGCTGCTGAGAATCATGTATGTGAACCATATCCTCTGCAGCTACATTTCTGGAAACCCCAAATTGTGATACCTGTGAACAGGAAAACTCAGATCAGCCAGCAGCAAGAGCTTTGCTAGCAAATTAGTCCCAAACCTTTCTTACAACAAAACTAAATGGGATATTTGAAGCCTGGAGGTAAAAGGGCATAAAACATATGGACACCTAGGTTCTTTGCCTCAGCAAATAATTATTTCAGAACCTTTATTCCAGAAAATGGACCTTACATATCCTTCCTTCAGAGCATCTGTGATGACCTAGATGCATTTGCTAATTGCTGTGTAATGGACCAAATGTGTTTATTAGGTTAAGTTAGTTTAACAGGGGGGAAATAAAGGTTATTAAACTTTGTTGTAGACAGGAATGAAAATTGCAGTTCTTTTTTTCCCCTCTCTTTCTACAGTGATAAATTCCAGAAAATACATCCTGGTTCCCTCTAGTCCGAGCCATCAACAGATGCATGTTTTCTTTCTATAACCAGCTGTAGCTAATTGCATCAGTGCCGCCTCTACTGCTGCACATGAAAAAGAAACCTGTAATTTATTGCAACAGACCATACTATTTCTGCTGTACATCTTGCCCATTCTGTCATTCCAGTGAACGGATTTCTCATGGTAAATTGGCAGTTCAGAAGTGGAAAACAACCTTGCTCAGAAGAAAGCTTTCAAAAACTCCTCCATATGTTCTATCCAGATATTGATAAAAGAACAAACAGAAAACATATTGTTTATCTGTGGGACCATGATTTCCCCATCGGTCAAAGAAATACTGATTCAAATTCATGCCTCATGTACCTTTGTTGTAGCCAACACAAGTACAGCGCTCATGATAATGACCTATTCATTTTATTACTGCTTGAATGGCTACATGGTGCCTTAAAAAACATACGCAGGTGAGGTGGTGCAAATTAGTGTCAAAATCAGTGGAGCTGTGCCAGTTTATACCAGCAACAGATCTGGCTCCAGTCTCCGCCTAAGGGAATTTATGAATCATAATGTAAATCTAAGTAGATCTGGTGGCTGTAAAATTCAATCCTGTCTTTAATAGCAGTGAGGCAGGAGAAGGCGAAAGGTGAGCCCTAACCTACTTTTGAAAGGGTCATGTCAAGGGCAAGGAAAAAGGCCTTTTAATTGTTCTTGCAACTCTAGGGAATGAGACTGTAATGAAAGGCAGTAAAATCTTAATCACAACTGCATTGCTGGAGTTAGAAATTAAATATAATTTTGCTTAAACCTGTGGTTTAACAATATGAAGGCTTCAGGGACTACACTGGTGCAAAGACCTCCCTTCCCCTTCCTCTATTATCAACATCATCAACAACTAGGTAATAACACTCATGTAACTATGCGTGGGGCTATGTTATGAGCTGGATAAAGGAACTGGCTTCAGGTTAAAAATAACCCAGAAAAAATAAACTAATTAATAAGCTCATGGTATGCACATTTAATGGCAGAGGTTAGCATTTGCAAATGCTGGGAGAGCCTCATATGACTGGCATTATATAAGTGTAAAGCACTTAGTAATTCCCAGATATTACTATGTAGTGTTACTATTTATTACTGAGGGTTCAGCCTCTTGTTTGCATCTAGGTATAGATCAAAAAGACTGCCCTCAAAAAGACAACCGTGCCAGGTGGTTGGCTCACAGCTCTGCCTCCTTCACTCACTGAGGTTGGCTCAGCTCAGACTTCCATGTAGCTCAGCCACAACTGCTCACTCCAGCTTAGCAGCTGTAGAGGCTGAAGCCTCAAGTGTTAATTGCTCTATTACATTAATGTGAAACTAGAGGGATGGAGTGGAAAATCACAGCCATTGTCTTTTCATTTACCCTAATTGACCAAGCGACAGTAAAAGAGTGGCCTGGAGAAAGCCTCTTCTTATAATACATTGGCACTAATTAGGAATTTTAACAAAGGCATTTTTAAAATTCTTTACATCCCCTTACTGATGCAGCTTCAAAGCTATCACTGAGAGAGGGTTTTGTATCATTTAGGTAGTTAGCAGAAAAAGGCAGAGATCACAGCTGTACAACTTCACTTAGACAGCAGGTATGCAGCTGATCCTGAAGAAGACCCAGCACTGCTGATGGCCACAGCCATGCCCAAACCATGAGGGTGTTCTCCCTTCATATGCTGTATCTGTATCAAAGAACAGAGGGAAAACAGACTTCCCAGGGAATGGAGCAAAGTCTGTGGTTTGTATTATGTCACTGTAGCCCAGAGAGTTGCAGTGCTCTGTGACATGTCCGAGAACTGCCCTTCAGACCAGAGGTATGTTCTTCCTTTGAAAATGCATCACTAGAGAAGAATTTTACATTTAAAGAAAGAATCATGAAAAATGTGATATGCAACTTCATTATTGTTTGTCTTCTGTATATATATTCTTTTCCCCATATTACCTTAGGATTAAACCATATAGGTCTACTGAGACAGGACCCCATTAGCTTTAATGGGAAGGGTTTTCTTTTCTTTCTCTTCTTTCTTTTCTTTTAAATAAAGACCGAGGGCTTTTGGTTACTGCAGTGAGCAGTAAGTGGGCACAGTGCACTCCATCACTTTGCTGTGATCCATCACTGTCCCCATTCTCCAGCCATGAAGCTTGGTGAAGGATAAGTGGGGAGAAAGAATCTTCACTAACTCCAATGTTAAACGTTTCATCGGTTCAGGCCTTGAAGAAAAACAAGCTCTTTGTAAAGCTGACAGCAACTTGTCTCATGGAGAAATGGGAAGGTAGGACCAGTGGTCTGGGGGTTTGGACTGGGAATGACATTTGCAGACAGGATGTGCTTCTTGAGCTTGCAGCCCTCAGTTTCAAGGTGGCCTTAGACACACAAAATTATTCCTTTCTAAAGTGTTACATCTCAGCAAATGCAACCACTAATGTGACTCATTGAGTAGAGTATCAAAGCAGCATACAAGCAAAGAGACTATATACTAGTAGAAATGAAGATGTTTTTCCAACTGTATTTTGTGCTGTTGCCAAAGTGTTTCATGCCCTGGTGCATATCCACATCTAGTGAGTTCTTGTGGCAAGGTTTTGGTAGCGGGGGGAGGGCTACAGAGGTGGCTTCTGTGAGAAGCTGTTAGAAGATTCCTTGTGTCCTTGTGCCCTTGGCCAGCCAGTGACAATGGTAGCACCTCTGTGACAACATATTTAAGAAGGGGTAAAAAAAGCCCTCCACTATTGCAGCTAGAGAGGAGTGAGAATATGTGAGAGAAATGACTCTGCAGACACCAAGGTCAGTGAAGAAGGAGAGGGAGAAGGTGCTTCAGGTACCAGGACAGAGATTCCCCTGCAGCCTCTGGTGACAACCATGGTGAGGCAGACTGTCCTCCTGCAGCCCATGAAGGTTAATGATGGAGCTGATACCTACCTGCGGCTCATGGAGAACCTCACTCTGGAATATGTGGATATGCCCAAAGGAGACTGTGACATCATGGGAAGTCCATGCTAAAGCAGACTCCTGGCAGGACCTGTGGACCCATGGAAAGAGAGGGTCCAATGCTGAAGCAGGTTTGCTGGCAGGACTTGACGCCGTGAAGGATCCATGCTGGGGCAGTCTGTTCCTGAAGAATTGAACCATATGGAAAGGACCCATACTGGAGCAGTCCATGAAGAACTTCAGTCTGTGGGAAGGACCTATATTGGAGAAGTTTGTTGAGGACTGTATCCCATGGGAAAGACCCCACTCTGGAGTGGGGGAAGAGTGTGAGGAGTCCTTCTTCTGAAGAGGAAGGAGTGACAGAGACAATGAGTTATGAACCCATCATCACCCATTCCCTGCCCCACTGCACCACTAGAGGGGAGGAGGCAGAGAAAATTTGGAGTGGAGTTGAGCCCAGGAAAAAGGCAAGGGTTGAAGGAAAGTGTTTTTAAGATTTAATTTTAAATTTTATTTCTCATTATCCTTCTGATTTGATTGGTAATAAACTGAATTAATTTCCCTAAGTCAAGGCTATTTTGCCTATGACAGTACTTGCTGAGTGATCAACCTGTCCTTATCTCAACCCACAAGTCTTTTCTTTTGTTTTCTTTCTCTTCTCCAGCTGAGGGGAGTGATAGGTGGTCACCTGGTGTCCAGCCAGGGTCAACCCCCCACAGCATGTCTTCTGTGTGCCATAATTAAATATGCAGTTCTGCCATGAAACTTTTGCTCTCCTAAGAAAAAGTGAAGAGGATAATATAAGAGTTATGTTTGCAGCCTATAGCACAGCAGACTGTCTCTTTATTGCATGCTAGGCTTTTCAAATAACCCCTAGGGAAAGGATGCAATTACAGCTCTTCCTTTACAGTAACATACTGCATATTTTATTGCTTAACAGATTTCTTTCTCTTAAGGAGGTTTGTAACACAGAAGGTTGAATTCAAAGTTGAAGATTTAACCAAGACAGAAAGGGCCATAGTAGCTTCTCAGGTTGTGTCAGCTAAAAGTAAATCTCAGCTGGTCTCAAGTCAAGGCCTACCAAGCATTCTTGGCTATTTTCAGGGTGTAATTACACAAATATTTTCTTCAGCATCCTGTCCATCACAAAATGTTCCCACACTTTTTGTCTTATCCCACCTGTTTGTCCTGGTCCCTGTGCTGCTTTCAGCTGTCTCCTTGGTGCCAAGTGCCAATGCACCTTTCTGGGGGCCAGTGCTGCACAGGGAATCTTAGCAATGACCTGGATTAAAAATTTCAGTCCTCTATAAAATATATTTTCTGGAGTGTCTGCAGGCCAAACTGAAGATATGTCTGGATACAAAGACCTGAGTGAGATGAAACTCTAGTAGAGCTTCATGTTCTTAATGATAACATCAAGAGGGATGAGAGAGAAGCATGAGCAGTGGCACATTTAGAGATGCTGAATTTGGTTCTACATAACCACAAAGCTAATGCTTTTCTTTTGACTTCATCCTAGCATTAAAACAATTAATGTAACTAGGAAACACACATATTTTTAAGACAGCCATGCTCATATTTACATTTCAGATAACTATTGATTTTTCTCTGTGGTCCTAACACTGGATATGCAGGGAACATAGAGAATAAAAGAAAGCTTGTAGGAAAAGACAAGGTCCTGGGCCAGTGTGGACATGGAGACCTTCTCAGGGTGTGCTGTGACTAGGTGAGTGAGGCCAGATGTGCCTGTATATTGCTGGCTTAATGAGTGATCCAGCTAAAAGCAAGCCAGCAATAGTGAGGATGCAGTGGGTCAGATACCTGCGTGGTTCAGTCTCTTGAAGTGGGGGCAAGTTTGTGTTGAATCCTATCCCATGGACGATTCACTGCTGTTTATATTCAGGCATATGCAAACTACAGTCCTATCTTGAATATTAGTGTGTATGCAGCCTCAGACTCCATCACTTTTCACAGGGATGAGCTGGAACAAACACAAATGTGCCATGACTAGTGTAAGGGTCCTCTTTACTCTGCAGAATTTTCACACCAAGGAAGAATGTATGTATTTTTTATCCTTTAAGGAATTCTTTTTACAACTTATAAAATAATGAAAGTTTTGTTGGTAAAGATAGCAAAAAAAGAATGTAAAAAGGTGGCTAAAAGGTTGATGTGACCCAGGGTAAATATGGTGATGATTAGGCATGGAATATAAATAACCTATATAAAGGGTACCAATACTTAAAATGCATATTTTTCTTTAAAGAGAGATGAAGAAAGTATTTACTACCATATTAAATCAAAAGAAATATGTAATTAAAAAGCAATCACTAGCTTCAGAGCTGCAATAAGCCTCTTTATTAGGTATTAATAATTTTACTAGGTACTGGATTGCTGGAGGGCTGGGATGTTATGAGTTGGTAATAAACCATCTTGATACATCATGTTCTTTTGGTCTTGCCAATATGACATTTGCTGTGCAGGCATTAGGAATGTTATACATCTGAACTAAGGCAAATGAAAAGACCCTACTGATCCTGAAAACTTCTTACTGTCTTAGGCAAATTAATATTGAGGGCATTGACTTAAGAAGAGGCATTTTGATCTGTATTCATGTGAGAAAAATATAGCACACAGTAAAACTGACTCCTGGTCAAAAAATAGAAAGGTATGCCTAAAACCTTCTAAATTCAAGAGGGGTTATGAGTACCTATTTCTTTATTGGTCAGTATAGCTCCTCTTGCTGGGACAATACTTACCAGGTGATATCAGCATCATATGCTGTATGAAAACTGTTGAGATTTTATATTAAACTCTAATTGTGACCAGAAAATGAGTCACAAACCAAAACCAGTCTGATGCTAGATCCAAACATGTTCTGTGTAGTTCATTACTGCTGATGACTCCTGGGAAGAAAAATGACCATTAAGAATTGAATCCACATCTCCCCCACTCCCTCCAACCATGAAAACTGATCTGGACATATGGGCCTTCCCTGTTCTGGAAAAAACAGCTCTTGACTTTCAGTGGGATTATGGCTCATGTATCCAAATCTGTTAGCAAGATGACATCAATGAATTTGAAATGTTGTTCTTATGTTAATGCTTCTCTAATTAGCAATGTTTGAAGTAGCTCTGCTAAACTAAGAACATATACTAACCTCAAGCCAAAACTCAGCCCAACCCCTCTTTTGAAAAAATTCAGTTACCATTAGTTTCTTTGTCAACATTATCTGCCAGTGCACAACCCAGGATAGAATACAAATCATCTATAAGCTTTAACATAAAATAATCATGCATAAATTAGGCCCTCAAAAACATTTCTGCAAGTATTTCACCTATGACTCAATAGTTTCAAGAACATTTTCAGCTTCTACAACTGACTTACCAATGTCTCAATGCAATAAAAAATACTAAAGAGCAAAGTAGTTCAACAACAACTCCTGTACCTCCAAATAATTTTTTATCTGTGAGAGAACTGTAACAGATACAGCAGCAGTGACATAAAAAACCCAAAATACTGCAGTTTGGACTTTCCATTACAGCAGCGGTTGTGTAGGTGGGGCACTCTAGAAACGTCCGTCCTCTTTTGGGCTTGTTCATACAGACATGTTTACTTTCAAGCTGATGTATTTCAGTACCTATTCTATTAATACATCTTTCCAGGAGTATACTCATAATCTGTTTAAGGTTAGCAATAAAAACTCTTTCAGAAAGGTGGAGATGCAGAATAGACGTGGTAGATGAGTTTTTATAGTAGCAGATCAAGCAGAAACCTACACATATATGCAAAAATTACAAAGCTAAGCAAATCTGCCTGACGGAAGGGTAAGAAAGTGACAATCTGCCTGCTATGCTGTCACGGAAAGCTGCCTTTTGATGGGGGTAGCTAAGGGTAATATGAATTATAGACAGGTTGACATCTACTTTTTCTCCTCTTCACTGTGTCAAGCTAGCCATTCTTCTAGTATTTCAACTTTGATAGAAACATTGTGCCTTTTAGAACCATTTTTTCATGTAGAGCTCATTTGCTTTCTTGTATATTTTAAGAACTTTACGTTTATTGTCTCTGCATCTATCATTTTTATGGAGAGTGTCTTGGCTTTTTTTTTTTTTTTTCTTCAGAATTTTAACACGGATGTGACAGTCTTGATTAGAGATAAAAATAAAGCAGTGAAGTATGTTCAAGAGAAAGTGACCCACCATCCATTGTGTGAGATCTACATAATAGGAAGATTTTTATCTTTAAACATGGATTGCCAGTAATCTTGAATCAGCTAGATTCCACATTGTTGTACAAAGGGCATCAGCTCCTGGTAAGCCCACCTTATTATTATTTAATACTTTCTTGACCTAGACAGAGTTTTGATCATATTCTAAGTGAATATCCAAATCTGGTATATGTGGAGCTGAACATCTTTGGCAATTAGTCACCTAGCCAGGTTACAAAGCTATGTATGAATATGTATAAAGATGTGCTCTTCAAGTAAGCAAACCACTTGTTTAATTATATGACAATCATTGTGGCAAACCTTACAGAATTTTTCAAGCTGCTGCATACATTTTTCTTCCATAAAAAGAACTACAGAGGGCAATATATTTTATGAGACTGCTTTCAAAATATAAGGTTATGCTGCATAAGCACTCATGGCTAAGTCATAACTTAACTTATTCCTTTTTACTTTTTTAACTTATTCCTTTTAATCCCTAAGACTCACTAAATACTACTAATTTTTAAAAAATAGTAAACAGTTAAGCCAGAAACAGGCTTATTTTCCAAAATCATAAGAAGTAATTTCCTTTTGCTTTCTGAATTCTGGAGTTCATTACAATCCTTTCTTTTTGTCCAGAGATTCTCACAGAACTGCAGTAGCTCTTCACTATATCCCACTTCTGAAAAATGCACATCTTAAACTTTGTGTGTTAAGGACCAGACAAATGAGTTACTATTTCTAGTATAGTCTGCAACTATACCAATTATAAAGCTATACTTAGCTCGATGGTTCAGAGAGCATCCCTAAGCTCATCAGGCCCCTGTCTCTTCCAAGAAGAGAAGGAGCTTCAGATTTCCCTCCAAAGGGCTAACCTGGGGTGTCTGAATAAAGTACCTTTGCTCTCAGATGAGCACTCTTTTCATGACCTGTTTTAGGTACTTAGAGGAGCTTGCACTCTAAGCCTGTCTCTCCTTTGATTGATAAGGATGCCTGGACAAGAAGTTGACATGCAGAAGTTTATACTACAAGTATCTGCATGTAGCCAGACAAAGCTCCCTTTGAATAAGAGATTCAAAGACATTACGGTAAGATGCCTCTACATTCATGTGACTGAAGCCACACGCAGTTGTGTTACCTTGTCTGAGGTGCAAGAAAAGATAGAGCTGAACTTTTGCATTCTCTGCTAATGTAACCCAGGGAATGAACAGAAACCGAAGAGATTCTGCTATTTCATCACACTTCTGCTCTCTTTCTGGCATTATTAGGACAGTATTGGCACAGCATAGTTTCTTATTGGGGCATTTACGTGACAAACATTATTTGCTGACAATTACACAAAACTGTAAATCTTGTTGGAGCTTTCACATTTCCTGATACTAAATGTGTGCGACTAATTTGACTCATGACACTGTGCAGATGTGGAGACAGTTATTTAAGTGATACCTGTCTTCTTCACATTCTGATAAGTATACTTATGACTAAAACCATGTAGTAATAACATTTACTGGTAGATTCAGTCACACCACAAACTATCACTTAGTCTCAAATAAACTTAGAATTTGACGCAATAATTCCTGCTGTGGAGGGAATGAATTCTTTCTTGTTTACCAGAAATCACTTTTTTTCATATTTATTATTTGGCTGATCATACCACATGTGAAAAACAACAAGAGAAAATTTACATAGTTCTTTTCCTATGTGTTGACAAGTGAAAAGTTTCAGAAGTTCTCCTCAGTTATGGTTCACATTTAAGCATCCACAGAATTTCTTTCCTGAGGATCAGAGACATGTCCTTGATAAACAGGAATAAACAAGCTGAGTCACATGAAATTGGAAACAAAGGCTATGCTCCTCAGTTAAAGCTAATTAAAGTGTGTAAATCCTAATTCCATATCCTTACACTGCTTTCTGGAGGTTGTTTTTTTTTTACTTCCAAGTCATCACATCATTTTATAATTTTAAAAACCTATGCTATTAAACCAGAGTGAGCTGTTCATTCATTGTTTAGATAACATATGTAAAACCCTTTCTCCTGGCTAATGACCGAAACCATTGCAGCCCAATTACCTGCTGCTGATGGGAAGTAGTAAATGAATTCCTTAATTTGCTTTGCTTGTGCTTGTACCTTTTTCTTTACCTATTAAATTGCCTTTATCTCAAACCATGAGTTTTCTCACTTTTATCCTTCTTTTTTTCTCTTCCCCATCCTGCTAGGGATGGAGGGTTGGTGGTGAGCAAGCAGCTGTGTGGTGCTTAGCTGCCTATTGGGGTTAAACCACAACACATAGACATGGTCATGGGCAAATAAAATGTGAGAACATAGCGAGACAGTGCTAGACTAGAATGGTTCTGATGAAGACACAGGAAGAAACAGTTTCCAGAAGCTTGGCCATTGGAAACTTCATTACACAGATTCCAGTGGTATTTTGATTGAGACCCTTCTTCAGTGTGGGCTTACCGAAAACAAATCAAGTCATACTATGTGACACCAAAGACTTGTTTACAAGTATGCATTTGCTGATGGAAGTGGGAACACCCTTAGAACAGTTTTTTCCTTTCACCTTATTCCTTTTTCAGTGTGTAATGGGCAAGAGGCAATTATGGCAAGCAGCAAGCAAAGTAACAGAGGTCAGGAAAGATGTCAGTAAACATTAGCTGATCAGGGGACTGTGATTCTGCTGCATGACTCCTTTGAGGTTGAAGAATTTGATTTTGTTCCACGTTGAAATGAAGGCAAATGTGTTCTATCAGTTGTGTGTACAGGTGGGATGAATGTGTCATTTTAATAGTTGGGTGGTGAAGGGACAAAGCAAGCATGTGGAAGACCCAGGTACAACTTCCTGCTCTACTTGATTCAGGACAGGGATTTTCCATTCTATATCAGGGTTTTGAACATGCTTCTCCCACATACTTACTCAGCACCATAGTTGACCAACTCTGGAGTCTTTTTTTTTTTTTTTGCATCTTCTCTCTCTTAACTACAAAACTCAATAGTTCAGTGCAAATGTTTTGAGAACCTGCAAGGAAGCTTTTGCTTAAGATTTTGTGTTCCTCTGCCTTTACATTCTGCAAGACAAATGATGTTCTCAGGATTATTGCAAATCAGGAAAGTGCTGAGAACAGAAAAGGCATCTTATCATCTTAGGAGCACTTTTCTATAGGTAACAGCTTCCAAGGTGTGTTTTCGGTAGAGGGCACATTTGGACAAAATTGTGGGCTGGTACAGAAGATCCTGCAAATTCAGGACACAACTGATGATAAATGTGAGAGGGAACAGAAGTTTACCAAGAGAGTTTGGAGCACATGACCTGCAAGGAGATGCTCCATACTTTCAAAGGATGTTCAAAACATGAGAGATAAAAAAACATGGGTGACCTGATCCTGAGTGGGAGGTAGTCTTGCACTGAGTAGGAGGCTGGGCTAGATTGTCTTTAGAAGTCCCTTCTAACCAACATTTCCTTGATTCTGTTAATATCACAGTGGAAATGCTCATCTTGATAAAGACTAGAGAAAACTGTTGTAAAGAGAATGAAAAGAAGGTTTCTGAAGCAGCTAGACACTATCTGATCATGATTAAACTATCCTGAGTTACTGTTCTGGACCTGCCTAACACTAGCCAGTGCTAAAATAAAGGAGATGAGTCCTCCTGGTAGAGAAAATTTGGTTTAATTGTGCTCTTGGGATGTCATATGCTATGTTTGTTAGGATCCTCCAGTGTCACAGTTATAGTTAAAAACCTCCAGGTAAGTCTCTACAGTGGCACAGCTTGGATTACAGGAATAAGCCTTGTGCTTCTCTCTCTGAGACCTCCCATGACCCAAACAGTTCATCCAGTAACATGAATGATTTCTGGTACACACAGTACAGAATGTTAGACTCACAAGGTATCAGCTGAGATCAATAGGCAGCAAAAAATGGCTATCCAGAAGACAATAGGACTACTAACACCACTTACTAGATTAATGGAATAGAAGATGTGTAGTGGGAAACTTTAAGTTGGTTTGGACAGTCTAATGTGCAGCCAAGCCTTGACAACGTCTCTGTTATTTCACAATGGAGTTTTTGATCTCAGAATTCTGAGTGCTGCTGGCATCCCCTTTTCACAGTGGGATGAGACCATTGTAATATGTCCTTTTCCTGCACCCAACTCTCACACAATCTATGCTTAAATTCCCGGAAGTTAAGATCAAAGTGAGCACTATAGAATGAAGTGAGTAGAGATGGAATGGGCACTTAGCTACCTTGTGTGAGGACACTGGTCTGTAAGAGACTGGGACACTATAAGAGACAAAGTATATGCCTCCAGCACATACCGTGTTGGACCTGGGAAACACAGTGAGTGGTCTTAATCCAGCAGCAACGCTACCATGTAAACAGACCTATAACTGATCATGCCACCAAATTCCTAAGTGCCAAGCAGATAACTGCTCTCCCTATTCTCTGATATCTCACAGAATATTTCTAACCACTGGATGACGTATAATTCCTTGTTTGTATTTTCTATTACAGGATTAAAATGGAACCATTCTGTCTTCAAGCCTAGGTGTCTAGAAAAGCCAGGGTGTCAGGAAAGTGTCTAGAGGGTAGAGGGAACTTTCAATGGCCTATGAAATCACTTCAGGTGTATTGCTTCAAACCATTTAGAATCATCCCAAATTTAATTTCTCCAGCACAACTGGAAAACACAGAGCATCCAGGCAGCGTGGGTGGTCCTGGCTATCTTTTCCTCTGACTTGAACAACATTTCCTCATGCTCATGAAACTACATATGTGTTGATACCTATCATCCTGTACTATTACATTTTCATCTAAGTAATCATTTATTTTATCAGTACTGATAGTTATTTACCGTTCATTTGCTGTCACTGAGATGGTTGCTGTGTGGTGGGTTGGTCTCTAGGGGGTTTGGTAAATTATCATTTGAGGATTTTATCTGAGTTTCTGTATGTTGAGGGTAAACGTCATAAGAAATAAAACCACAAGATTATCCTTCCTTCATGTTATTGTAGTTTGAAATGGGTTGTGACTGTGGCAAGTGTCTATGACTTTCTGTAACAATGAACCACATCTGATAAAGATGACAATCACTATGGTGTTAGAAAGTTAGCTGAAAAGTAGGATGATCAGTATGAGTCATGCTGTCAGGGGAAACAGTTCTACCCATTTATTTTGTTTTGTTATTTGGTGCATCACCTTCTCAAAAGATATTCCAAGATAGTATACCACTTGAAAGATGATGAAGTGCATTTTGCATGCTGATGAGTGCTCCTCAGCTCCCAGTGATGGCAGTCATTATTGAGGAAGCACAGTGTTTTTCCAAATTTGGCTATAACTCCACGGCAGCAATTGCACAGTGGGGCTCTTCCTCTTCGATACAACAGCAGGAAGTACAGCACAGAAACTGTCTTTTCCTTCTCATTGCTCCCAATAGGAGTAGCCCCTTTAGGAGCTTCTTGTCTGCTTGTTTGTTGCTGACCTTTTAAATAAGACAAGCAACTTCACACCTGGGTGGCCATTTTGCAAACAGCAGCCACTTGCTCCACATTTTTCCATTGGAAATCAAATGATTCCTGTTTTCTTTTACTTCTGTCAGGGGATATGGCCTGCATACTTGCTACCTTCTTGTACAGATGGAAGGCAAAATTAATAGCATGTGTTTTTCTCAAGGCAAGCAAGTAAGTAAAGGAGGAAACCCTACTAATCTTGCTTAATTTGCAACTGGATTCCATTCTGTATTTCAAGGTCAGGATCCCATGGTCTTCAGAGAAGCTACAATGATGTATGTCACTGATGTATGATAATTTAGTCCACTATAATTATTACTATCTCCTAATTTGCTTGAATTTTCCATGGTTTATCTAAGCTTTTTCCTGCCTTTACTTTGCAGCAAGGTCTAGAGCTTGCTAAACCTAGATGTCCGTGCAAAACAATAGTGGATATGGGGGGAGGCTATAAGTGCCTCACCCTAGAGTTTGTAGATGTTAGCACAATTTCTTTCAGAACCTATTATGGGGAACAAAAAGAGGCTGAACAAGAATAAGAATGGTGTTTGCAGCAGATCTTGTCACCTTCACCTGTAACACATTTTAGTTCCTTGAAAATTTGTAAGACAGGAAAATCAGTTTCAAATAAGACTTCTAAACTTCTGAAAATAGTAGACTTTTTTTTTCCTGACATGATGGAATCTCATAGACTGGAATACTTATCCACAATTGATTAAAATAATGTCTTTTCAGAAAGAAAAAAAAGGTGCTGGCCATATTCTAACCCACCAGTGCAGGTGGTATGCTTGCACAGGACAGCTTGCATATACAATATTGACAATTTCATCTCTGAACTAACTGAGATTTACTCCAGTTTGTGTCAGTAGAATCTGTAATTTCCGCTCCCTTTGGACTCGGTGAACTGTGGACATTAGTCAAAGACAGAGTTAGTTATATTCTTTCTGAAGGAGTGGCAGTCAGGTTGGATGATCTTTCCCCCTGAAAATTCCCACAGGTCCGTGTTTGGATTCATGTAGTGCTGATGGTGCACAACATACAGTAAAGCCTTGCTACCTGCAATAGTCACGCTCACCCTCACTTCAGAGTGTGCCATTACGTGCAAGGAATTGGTATGCCAAGTCTAACCGGTAAGTTAGCTTCAGTCAGCTGTGCACCCCTCATGGCACACAGTAGCTGTCATTTCCATACTGACTAAACACACTCCAATAGATAATTCTGCTTTTCTCTGGTGAAACCATGGTACAAAGAATACTAATCATCTCTCACACAGGGCTAATGGAGGAAGAAGGTTTTCCATGGAAAACAGTAACTGGATATCTTAATACTCTTGGACTTTAGAAGATATTAAATCTAAAAAAATCTTTAAAAACTAAGAATATATAGCTTCACAGCCTTTTAAATAAGAAACTATCTTCACTAGTTAAAATAAGCCATGAAACATCTTTTGTTCATTCTTTATAAGCTTGCAAGTGTACATGTGATATTAATAGAATCTCTATGGGGTAAACATGCCTGGGTTTTATGATGAGCTCATATAGGTAACATGTCCTGTTGTGTTCACAAGGCTGATAAGCACTCAGTAGTAAGCAGACAAGCAAAGAAAATAGAGTAACATAATATTACAGATTCTGTAAGAAAAAAAATCATAAGATACATGATTTGCATGGTCAACAGCCAAGGAAGGAGTGTTTGTTTGGAGTACCTCATAAATCCATGGCATGGTACTCGTAGTTTTGCTGCTATCAGAACAAATTTCTAGAGCTGGATAGTAAATCACCGCTGAACAATGATTTTCTTCTTCACAATATAAAAATAGATCTATCAGGTCTATTTAGTAAAGGGGACTGCATCTGCAGAAGCTGTTTGCATAAGGAAGCACTGATGTGTCCCATATAAACTTAAAATACAACTGGGCATGGAGGACAGTCACCTTACGAGGAAGATACTATGGTCCCTTTGAGTGACCAGCTCTGAAATGTGTAAAGTTTATGTACAGTTCATACATAAAAATTCAAGTAGAAATGTTTGACATAGGATGTTGTAAAAGATAATGACATTTCTCATTTTCCAGTCTGAGAAAGCTGTAAGTTTTGTTCACTAAAGTGAGTAGGTAGCTTATTTTTAGAAAGATTTTTAGCTTTTTTTTAGACAGATTTTTTTCCTTTAGAAAGAAAGAATGTTTGGCTTCTAAGATTCCTTTTAGCTGGACCAACCTAGGAAAGAAAATAATTCCTCTTTCTGGAAGAAGCTCTAGATAGAGGTGAATTGGGACAGTGTACAGTCCCAGGTCATGTGTTACAAAGCGAAGACAGATCTGCCTTCTCACTCTGGAAAATATTGTACAATGAACAGGAGTAAGGGTTCATTCAGAAGGGGACCTTATTGTTTGTCTTCCTTTGCACCAGAACTTGCGCAAAATAAATGCATCATAAACAATGAAAGAAGAATGTTCTGGCTAGTCCAGAAAAAGGAGGAGCTTCATTACTGCCTTTTATTTTTGGACTTTAAAAGTTTTAATATAGTACTAAGATCAACATATTAACTTCAGTAGACACAATAGCAAGAAAGAGAAGAATAAATCAGTTTGAACATTCATTAAATCATGCTACAAAAAGAATAAAAAATCTTAATCAGTGACAACGACTTATTAAAACATATCCTTTATATTCTGTTCTCTTAAAAACCTTGCAAGGAAGCCCAAAAGATTGCATGACGTGCTGGCATGTCTATTTCTGTAAATGTTGTGTGTTTTGTTTTCTCAGCCCCAACTTTGCCAATGGGAAATGATGATTCCCCAAGGGAAAGTTAGTGTGACTGGGGACATGCCAGAAGATGGGTAAAACCTCTGCACTTGTCCACTATGTATGTGTGTAAGTAATTCTTTTCCGGAGCTCTGGATAGCTTGCACAACTTCCTCTTTGGTGGTTTTATTTTCTTAATAAAAACCTATTTGGAATAAGCACAACAGTTTAATTGGGGACTGGATCACATTAGAAATGGAATGCAGAGATGGAAGAGTAGCAGTCAACTTTGCTCTTTAAGCATCATCTTTCCTGCCTCACTCATCTGTCTTCTTCTTGGATACCTCAACTACCTACAGATTATCTCAAAAACAGCAAGCCATGATCTTTTCAGATAATGTATTATTATTAGTGTATTGGTGGGATGCAGCATCCACAGGCCCAGAGTTATCTGGGGGAAAATCTGCAGCTCTACTACCCTTGTAGGTATCTTCCTGAGTAAGATAAACAAAGGTGGCCCAGTTACTACTGGGATGGGAGACTGCCCTGGGGCACCATTTAAGAGCTATGGATGTTGTCTATCTGGACTTCCATAAGGCTTTTAACTTGGTACCTCACAACATCCTTCGTTCAACATTGGAGAGATATGAATTTGGTGGGTGGACTGTTTGGTGGATAATTAATTGGTTAGATGGTCACATCCAGAGGATAGTGGTCCACAGCTCGATGTCCAGATGGAGGCTGTTGACAAATGATGCCCCTCAGAGGTCTGTACTGGGACCACTGCTGTTTAGTATCTTCATCAATGACTTCGACAGTGGGATCAAATGCATCCTCAGCTAGTTTGCAGATAACACCAAGCTGAGCAGTGCAGTTGACATGCCAGAGGGACAGGATGCCACCAGAACAACTTGGACAAGCTTGAGAAGTGGGCCCATGTGAACCTTATGAGGTTCAACAAGGCCAGGTTCAAGGCCCTACACCTGAGTTGTGGCAACACCCTGGTATCGATACAGGCTGAGGAGAAGAACTTAGGGGTAACGGTGGATGAAAAGCTAGACATAATGACGTCTAGGGTGATTCTCCCCCTCTATTCTGCTCTGGTGAGACCTTTCCTGGAGGACTGTGTCCAGCTCTGGAGCCTTCAGCACGTGAAGGACATGAAACTTTTGGAGTAGGTCCAGAGGAGAGCCACAAAAAATGATTGGGAGGGTTGGAACACCTCTCCTGTGAAGAAAAGCTGAGAGAGTGTTGTTCATTCTGGAGAAGTCTCCAGGGAGATCTTATTGTGGCCTTTCAGTACTTAAAGGGTGCCTATGAGAAAGATAGGGACAGTCTTTTTAGTATGGCCTGTTGCAACAGGACAAGGGTTATTGATTTTAAAATAAAAGAGGGTTGATTTAGACTAGATATAAGGAAGAAATTTTTTACACTGAGGGTGGTGAGACACTGGAACAGGTTGCCCAGAGAGGTGGTAGACTCCCCATCCCTAGAAACACTCAAGATCAGGTTGGACTTGTCTCTGAGCAACCTGCTCTAGTTGCAGATGTCCCTGTTCACTGCAGATGGCCTTTAAAGGTCCCTTCCAGCCCAAACCATTCTGTGGTTCTATGAATTGTTTGAATTTTTCAAATCCTCTTTGGGCTACATTTTGGGTTCAATCTTTGCATCCAGTGCCAAGTGTACGGTGATTTATAACAAAACACTCAATCCGTTGGAAACAAATAGAAACTGAGTGATTCTCTGAACAGATCTCTGCATATTTTCTTGTTCTTTTCCTTTTTTTTTTTTTTCTTTTTTTCCCCTCGCAGAAGTGCTGGTGATTGAATGCTCATACTCTATCTACCAGTTTTGTCCTATCCATCTCCTAGGTAAGCATGGTAGTGTCCATGGATGAAGGTCTGCATTTATAACACTGCCTAGAAACTTTTCTCCACAGCAGCACATTTCATGTAATATAGAAAGTGTTATCTTTGTTCATGTTAGAAAGTGTTATGAGTAGAAGCCTATGGTAGATCTGAAAAATAAAGCTGGCCGCTTTAACAGGAGTAAATCCTGACTATGCAAATAGACTGTGTTGAGACAGGACTTTCTCAATGCCTTAGTCCAAGTCTGTGGAATAACCTCTAGCAGAATTTCATCTCCCCAAGGTGATCTTCACTCTGTTCTTAGAGCAAGTGAAATTATTTGACCCAGCTTTTAATAATAAAATCACACAGTAAAGAAGATACTAACACATATATTTAAACCCTACAATTTTCCCCTGTGAGGAGAAAGAGCTTAACATGGCAGATATTAGTCATCTTCCTCACATAACTATTAGAAGGTCTGATATAATAGTGATGGCTACCATATAAAAATCAAATATGAAGTCTGAAAACTTTCAAAATATATTTAGACTTTTTCTACCCTACCTTTTGTCTTGCTTCTCATCTTCATCTATTGATAGAGGCAGGATTATTATTTTTCTACAAGTCTCAACACCATGGTATTTGAATGCCCCCCCAGGAATGGGAGAGTGTGGAGAATCCTGTAGCAACCTGTTAACGGTAGTACTTCTTTATCCCTGATTGACAGATGGAGAACCAGAAACACAGTGAGGTTATCTCACTCTCACAAATTCATGACATACATTTGTGGCAGGCCTGGGAGAAAATTCAGTGTGTGATTTCTTGCCCGCTGAGACACCATAAAAGCTTAACCATAACCATTACAATCACCATTCTTGCCCTCTTGTTAAATCTGTGTTCCTCCTTCCATCACTCAGCATGTTCTCATTGAACTGACAGTACCATTTTGTTCTGTGTTCCCAAGCACCCTTACAAATATCATAACAGCTGTTTTTTTCCCAAAGCCCATTTCACACAAGTTCTTCACCTACTAAGTTGTGTCCCTGTATGTGAAAGCAGTAGATCATCAAAGGGTGTTCACACCCATCACAGTCCCTGCAAGGCTCTGTTCTTGTCAGCCCTTGTGGTTCAGGTTTTCCTCAATTTTAATTGATACTTAATGGATCACTTTATAATGTTATACCCCTTCATTTTGTGCTATTGTCACCCATCAAACTGCTAGTGAAAACAGACGAATACTTCCACTCTGTATCAACACTCTCTCTAATTGATTATTGAATTAAAGCAGCCTTTTGAAAACTGTTATAGACTCAGTCTGCATCATGCAGAAGTCAGAAGTTAATACAACTTTCATCAGAAGGTCTCCTCTAAGTAGCTGCATGGGAAAAATATTAAAGAGGAGATGGTCAGTAAATATGACTACTCTTAAACATTGTCTACTGGGGAAGATGCTCCAAGCCTCCATGAGTCTAAGATTGGATATACGTCTGCAGAATTGAACTGATACAGGAGAACCAGCTAGGAAGTTCAACTGTTCCACATGTGAACTGTTTCTATACAATGCATAAGCCATGGGAAACAACAACTTCTTAGTTGCCTTAAGGAAGTGGATGGTCTTGACTGCTTTTTTTTTTTGAGGGTTTTATATACAGTTTGAAGTAATGATTTTGTGGCATTCATAATTTGTATTGACTTCAACTATTCCTTTTCTAAAGATTTGCAAGTAGGTTTTCTTGGGCTACAGTGATACTATTCAATATTGATATTTGAAGTTTTACCAGGCTTGGCTGTAACTAGCTGTATAAATTACAATAATTCCTTTCTGTTCCCACTTTTTTTAGCATTACTCTTATAATTAAAAAAAAAAAAAAGTCGTTATAATCAGACCTAAGGAAATATCTGTTATTTAAATTACTGAGAAAAGGTCATATTTTTAGAGGATAAAATTACCTTACTTTTTTTTTTTCACTTTTTTCCATCTTGAGGGCTTTTACATAATTCACAGCTTTGATTTTGTTGTTACTTTAGTGCAGGGAATGGCCTTGATGATTACTTAAAATACCTAGCAGCCCTTGTGTCTCTAAGACTATGAAACTATAATTTCCGCTGATGATACTCCAGGGTATAAGCTTACCACTGATTTTCAGTGAAGACATGTACAAATAAAACTTGACCACTCAAATATTTGAAGGGAAGACAATACATCAAAATACAAGCAGAGAGACAGGATTTTTCCACACAGCTGTATAGCATACACTGATAGTTCATTGTGAATCCAGATCCTGGAGGCAATTTGTTGTATAAGACCTCTTGGTCTGTGTTTTTAATGATAAATTCACATTTCTAGACTTCCTTGGTGCAGAGGAAAGCCAGAAAGTGTGGAGAGAATGCACCCTAATGGCTCAGAAATCAGAAAAGAAGTAAAAGAACGTAAGGTTTTCTTAAAGCCATTCTCTTGGATTCCCTGGCTCATGTTATTTTAACATTTGGGAGTGACTGTAACGTCAAGTCATCAAACGCATAACAGTGCGTAAGTCAGAATTTCAGGAGACTGTAATGAAATGAACTATATAAAAAAAATCCAGACAGTTGTGCAACTGCAAGCCAGTGACCTGTTTGAATCTGTCTTATCTTAAATATATCATTTGGAATGTTGACTCTCTGAGGTATTCTCCGTCTTTTTAATAGTTTCATTGACAGTCATCCCTCTGCCTGTTTATGAGCACAAGGAAAAATAGGAATTAGTGAATCACTGGCACATGATTTTTACATGGGAAAATAACCCAAGTTGTTGCCCAGTGCATTTTTTTTTCCCTATAAAGAAAAAAACATTGGGAAATGTGAACATGTGGGTGCTGCCCACAAAAATGCAGTGAATTATCCCTCATTCTCCACTGTTTTCTTTCTGAACACTTTAAAAGGTAATAAAAAGCCCTACCACTTAAATGTTAACAGTGTATCACGTTATATATTTTAGTAATAAAATCTAAGTATACTTAAATATATATACATCTCTTTAACTAATACATTTTATTGTTACACTTAGCTTTGCAGCTGTTAACTGCTTAAGTAAGAACTTTTCATGTTATTTCTGGCATCTGTGGCTTTTTTCCATCAAATATTACTTCTCTAAGCCACTTCATTATCATCAAAGGCAGGTGAATTATTTAAGGATTAGAATGAAACACCCCTTAGTAACAATTGTTAATTGATTTCAGATTAGTGTTTTGGCACTACTGAATGTAGGTGTTGTAATATACCTTGACAGTGGATGCTAGCCAATAATATACAATGGACCTGCAAACCTACAGTGGTCAAAATAAGATTCTCCATGCAATTTTACAATCTCATGTGATATCTTGCTCTTGTCCTGAAATGAAAAGACAGACAGCTTTTAGTGACAAAAGTCATTGATTCATGAAATCCTGTTCTATCTTGTGCTTATATATGCATAGGAAGATGATTCTCTGTGAAATGGTGAGTATCTCCATAACTTTCCTTTTCAAGTGATAACTCAAGTTAATATTAAGTCCAACAGGTTCCCATTTGTCAAAATTTCTGAGGAACAGTTCATTCTAGTGTGAAAATTGTCACTATTTGCAACTGAAACAGAACATTTTTTTAAGTGGTAGAATCACAAGTTGGGCATCTTCAAAATTTCACAATCTCAACCTGCACTAGTATGCGTTTTTATGTTTGTCCTTTGAAAGCAGGGAAATTTTCACCAAAACTGACATTTCAATATCATGTCATAGAACTTCAGATCTTCTCAGGAAACCTTTTCACTCAATTATTTTGACTGCTGTATCTTCAAATATGGACATGACACAATTAAACCAGTCTCACAAAGGATGCTGATATCTAAATCAGGCTGGTGGTAGTACTACCTATGGAGGGTCACAATTTGCATGCCACTTTAGCTGAAGCCAGATGCATGGTCTTGTTGTATTGCTTTGTGATGAAATTCATGCCACTGCTTGAACCAGAGCAAAAACTCTGTCACCTAAATCCCACATAGGCAGCAGAAGCCTCTGCTGAGGGCTCTCTGTCGTGTTTAATAAGGACATTACAGAACAAGTGCAAGGTGGCTTTTGAAGCTAGATGACCAGCCACTCGTTGTAACCCTGCGGGAAGCTTGAGCTCCTAACTGTAAAATGTGCTAGCTGGCTTTGTAACATGATTTACCAGGTAAGGCTGTGCAAAACCCACCAACTGCAATTTGCATAGGTTTTGGAAAATGGAGCTGGCATGCTCACTTTGAACTGCTTTGGGACATCCCCTTCACTATCTGTGCTTTGAGTTTCAGTATTATGTGAACCTGAAAACTCAAAGTGAAACTGTCCATAGTCATGCAGACGTCATCTTTCTGTTGAGAGCCATGAATCTCTACTGCTGGTACAGACTGAAGTGTCTCTGATCCCACCATCAGTTCTGCAGGCCCATTTCCAGTCTCTACACAGAGGCTATACATCAGGTGCCTTCCCTCTGTACTGTGTACCCACATATACACTTCATGTCTTTTGTAGCATTGCTATGTGTATATGTCTGACTTGTTTACAATTCGGAAATGGGTGGAGGAAGTCAATAGCAGACTGGGTGAAAAGAAAAGATTGCTGGAGTTTCTTTTTAAGCCATTACAAATATCAAGGATTTCTTCTTCAGGGTTAAAACCAAGGTAGATTTACCAGCTCTGTGGTCTGAAGAATTTTTATAACTCAGCTAAACAAAGAGATACTTTTAATTTTGTGGAAGATTAATTTTTGATTCAGATCAAAGAGCTTGAATTGCTTTAAAATAAATTTAGGGTAATCTAAAACTTTAGTGGGTTTAAAAAACAATGAAATTACTTTATACTTGAACTAGTTTTCAGTCAGGAATTTCTGCTGAAGATACAAACATGTATATAAGACAGACATAGGCACTGAGGAAGTTAGTTTTTTTGTTAAAAATCTAGTGATTATTAATTGAATAAGAGAAAAACTCAAATTAAATTAAAATTCACTATGTTGTTTAAAGCTTTCCCTATTTTCTAAGAAAAACAAAACAAAACCAAAAACAACACAACTCTTCTGATTTTCAGTTTTGTAACAAATACTCGAGAACTGCTAACAAATGAAAAGCAATGAATGAAAATCTATGTTTTGATGAAAAAAATAAAATATTTTTTACAGAAGCCCACACCATTTTGATGTTTTCACACAGTACTATTTTCTTACTTTAAAGAAAGATTCCAAATTTACAGGTAATACTAAAACAAGTCAACATGTCAAATTATTTAAATTCCTCTACCGCTGCTTCACATTTTCCTTACTCAAGTTCCTCAACAATTGCCATCACTCCTTTTTTCTGTATTACCCATTAAAAAAGGCAGTGAAGGAAAAGAAAGTTTTACTAGTACAGAAGAATAACATTTCCCATCCAGTTACATCAGGATGTTCTATAATTGTAAAGCAAGACAAGTTATAACTAAATAACATTTAGCTAGAGTGAATATTTCTTTTCTAGAGGACCCTAACCCACAGTTTTAAGAAACAGATACCAAACTTCTAGTAAATAGTTGTCCTTAATTGCTCTGAATTTTAGTTCTGTAGAGATCAGATGTGGAGTTTAGCTCTTGGACTGAGCATTCTCCATATATGTAGATGTGAAAATCTGAGACTTGTCTTCCAGACCAAGACAGAGTAGTTTATCATGCTGAATAATTTAATTCAGCTAAGGAAACCCAACCCATTAACCCACACAACAAATAGTGAACAATTCTGCCTTCTCAAACACTTTTCAGAAGTTACCACATGTACTGCTATGTGGTCAGTGGAAAAATGTTCAAGTTCTTTGGATTCCCAGCACCTGATCTGAAGAAAATGACATTACCTCGCTTGCATTTCACTCAGTTATTAGTGACTAACTAAACAGGTCTTTGGTTCTTTAGCTTGCGGAACTTGTGGGCATTGTAAGCAACTTTTGCTGTATTTGTTCTTGACAATTGCCCTTGACTAAATCTTTCAGAGGGCAATCACATCTCAGGTCTGATTTCAGGTAGAATGAGTACACCACTCATCACAAGAAGCATTCAGACTGCACCCTGGAAACAGAGCAAGAGGGACCTTGTGGCCACACACATACATACATATTTGTGCACACACACTGGTATGAGCAAACACACAGACTACTAACAGAGCCCTTGAGAGCTTTCACTTCTTTTCAAATTGCAAGGAAGTCAAAAGGAGAAACAGCTTGCAATTTTCAACTAACCAGGAAAGAAGGAAGAGAGAGTGGGTGGAGGGTGAAATTTTGTGTGAGATGGAGTCAGGCTCACAAGGCAGTCCAAATATCTGGGTAGTCATGAGGAGGTCTTGCTTTGACATTAATAAGTAAATCTGGTTCAGAATGATCACCTGAGTTTGCTGTTACCACTACTGGTGGTTATCAGTGTGATAACACAATGCAAATCTCAGCCTATGGTGCTATGCTAAGGAAGACAATAATGCAATTTGGAAAACTTCACATGTCTGTGATCATATGACAACAACCATTTCACATGTTGTGGGTTTACAATCTTCTCAGCCCATGTTAATAAGAGGACTAAAACCTGGCAGATTTGTGTGTAATATAACCCAGTCCATCTCCTGACCTTTCTGCCTGATTGCACAGGCCAACTGGTTTTGAACACGCAGAGAGGATCTTTGCCATGTGATTGCTACTCAGACACCATCTCTGTAATTTAGATTATGAAAGGCTTGTGGTGACTTTCAGGTTTTGTCATCAATAACATGTTTTTGGCGTGGGTGGTGTAGCTGTGCCATGCCCTGTACATCATGAGAGCGTGAACTATTTCAGATACTCTGTTATAGTAACTTTACTGTGCTTAATTAAGTCACAGATTATTCCAGTAGGAAGAACAATCTGGAGCGTATCTGTACTGCATTGTCTGACATTTATCAAAACAATAGGTCATCAGGTGCAGAAGTTCCATATGTGGAGGCCTGAACTTATGGGGAAAAGTAGAAGGTAAGGTAGACCTGGCACTCCCACCAAAAGAGGCACATTTTCAGTCTCGTGGACAAACCTGGTGCATCAAATGCCCTGCTTCTTCTGGTTGTGTTCTGGCAGCTGGTATTACTATGCTCTCACAGCAAATGTACCGCCTCTTCCACTTTCTTCTCTGAGGTACAATTTTGTTGGGATATGAAAACCCTCCTGAACTTTTATTTCTAGGAAATAGTCACATGTGGGCCTAAGCAGTAACTTGTACTGGTCCTTCTTGCAGATTTATGAAGGACCCTCCTCCAGCCCACCCTTCCTTCCATTACCCTGCCTCTACTAAGCTTTACAGGAGCTGTCCAGGCTGTTCCACCTGATGGTCTTTAGGCATTTGGAGAAGTGGTTTGCACATATCACTGAATTCTTGGCTGGATTTCCTGCTCTCTTTTCTTCTTCCCCTAATTTCCAGTACTTACTTTAATTTATAATGATAGAAAATATGTTATTGGTTGGGCAGCGAGGATTAGTCAGATCAGACAGGAGAACTGTGCATTGTTAATTTAATTGGAGGGTATAAACTCAATGCCATAATAAACTCGATCCTGAAGATCACTCCGTTTCCTCTGGAAAGGTAACATATCACAGGACAGAACTGCTAAGCCCCATTGCCCACTTTGGATGGCCACTGACAATGGTGTATCAAAGTAGGAAAGAGTGGATGACTGTTTCCTACAAGTACAAAATGAATGATACACTATAGTGCAGCCCAGAGAAATGGGACGTGGTGAAATGCTCCATGCTTGACCCTAATGAGCAGTGTTCAGGATGTTGGTCAATGCTCCTTGAACAAAAACAAGCTCCAGTTTGTTCTATAAAATGAGGAATGCAGCACAGAAAACTGAGCCTGTACCACAGAAAGCCCAGTGATAGCGGTGACTAAGAATTTTATACTGTGTTGAGTAATACTGCTCTGCAAGCGATGCAGGAGAAGGAACAATTTAGCACATTGTATACTCAGATTTATAGAAAATCAGCTTCATGGAAACTGCCAGTAGAGTGGTACTAACGGGTTTGCATTATATGAGCACAGCAGCAAAGCAAAACAATGCTGGGAAATAGATTGGTTTTGTTCTCAGCTACTATGCACAGATGAAACTTTTATTAAAACATGTTGGCTTGCTCTGGCAAGTAGCTTGAAAATTAACCACCTAAAGTTTTGATGACCCAGGACCTGCTCCCTCTCTCTTTGCAAAAATTCTTAAGTCACTGTACTGTGACTTGGTACACCAAATCTTTTGGGGTTTAAAAAGTGTAGGAGAAGGCTGCCCACATGCAAACTAAAGACAGAGTTGCTATGTTCTTTCTTTCCAGTGAAGTTGTATGCGTGGAGTGGAGAAATGTGTAATCACTACCAGTTACTTGGCAGTTACTTCTGTAAGTTAAAAAGATAGTTGCCGTGTTAGGCCATGCTGTCGTTGCAGCTCATACATACAGCTCTCACTGAATTCATGTAGGTGTGTCTGGAAGGAGCGAGGGCAGTGTAGGATCACTGTTACACTTTCTCAGAAGTAGAGAAGTGAGAAGAAATCATGCTTTTACCTTTGCAAGCTGAAAATCTCCCTCCTTCCCCAACAGACAGCTGTGCTATGTTTCTAGTTACAGCTGTGCCATAGGCTTGGTTTTTTTACCTGTGGTCTTTTGTCAAAAGCAGTGAATTGGTGAAGTATCTGTTCTGAAAAATCTCCAGTTAAGAAGACATTACATACTAAGATCACATAGAGCTGAAACAGATAGTTTGGCATTTTTTCAGGCCAGATTTTCACCCTGACCATTTCAATATGGAATGTGCTTTTACAAATAAAGCAAGAAAAATTGGTAGGCAAAGGTAACATCTTTTATTATACAACCTGGGGAAAACCAGACAGACTTTAAGGCAGACCAGTTTTTCCTTAGATACAAACAAGCACATTCTTAAAATCTGGTTTATTATATGGCTGCCTGCATTCGTATCTCCTTTGTTTCATGAACTTTCTGTTCATCTGAATGCCTGTGGTGATGCCAATTTTATGATCTTATTAGACATGAATGAACTAACACATTTTGTATCATTCTCAATTCTACATTTTAAAGGAAATTACTCCAGAACTCACCTCAGGGAGATAAAAATGCAAGGCAAACAAAACCACTATAGATTTCTAGTTCATCCTTTAAGAAAACAACAGTATTAGCAGTATTAAAAAAGTTCCATTTGTAACATGTACATGTATATTTGCACTACACATCGTGGCTTTTAAGTTGCTTGCAAAATCTATTGCAGATTATGTCCTTAAAATTCAGAAAAATAGTGTGTCTGGAAAATAATTCTAGATAGCTTATGTTTATTTTGTAAAATATTTAAATACAATATATGTACAAATATGACAGTATATACTATAGGAAAATACTGATTCTACCTACCTTGCTGTAAAATGAATTATGGCTCAGTTTTTTCAGATGGTAGCATATAGACTTACAGATTTCCAATAGCACTGTTGTTACTCAATTCCACCATGATAACATCATGTGGATCCAGTTAATACGAGATCCTGTAATTAAAAATTACAATGGTAAATGCTATAACTATGCAGTAAGAGACTTGTCCTGAAAATCCTAAACAGCTGGTGGGAGTGCATTTAATACAATTTAAGCTAATAATTGATGAAGAACTTGCGTTCATAGGCTGGAGATGTGGTCAAACATCACTTTCAGGTCTGGAGCTTAACTGTTGGTATCTGCGTGACAGCAAATAATCTGTATTTCTGTCTGCACTTTACATCTTATCACACACTAACACCATGCATGTAGCAGATGTTATTTTTGGTGCTAAAACTCATTTTGGACTTACTTTGCAGGCAGACTGAAAGACCTAAGGTTGCATTTTATTGTTGTCTTTTTTGACAGATAACAGTTTATTATAAGTTCTGCCAGTGCAATCTGACAGGAGGGTCCTACTGAATTTTTGTGTGAATCTGTGACTGAAAAATAGACATCTGACAGAAGAATTTTTTGCTGACCTCTGGCTCATAACATTTTTGAATGCACACTGGCAGAAATATGTCCTGAATGTACTTGTGAAAATGTGCAAATATCATCAATGAAATACTAATCCAGTTTTCACTCCTTCTGCTACTCACAGCAGTCTGATGGATCTTAAATTTTTAGATATGTGGAATAACAAAAGACTTTTAAATTACTCAAAAAATATCCTTGTTTTACTAGCCGAGTACAGCAAAGAGTTTTATTTAATTTGCATTACTATGCACTTATTTTTGCTGGTTCATTTTCTGTAACCTGTAGATCTTCCCGATCTAATACCTGATATATTCATATGAATACAAATGCCAGTAAAATTGAGAGACAAGAAATGAGCAGGAGGGTGAAGGGAAAAAAAGAGGGGAGGGCTGACAGACATTATTTATGTGAATTATAGTGTTTGTGCACTGTGTCTATATCCAGATATAAACCATCAACTATGCTGATCAGACTGACTGTGTTCTGACACAGGCTAACCGTTTATCATCTGAAGCTTCTGGACATACCTTCAACTTGTTAAAAAGATCCTGGATGAATAACACCTTATTTTAAATCATAAGTAATTTTCAGTGTTAGCATATTGCAATTTGTTTTCTTGAAAGGAACTAGATTAACAAGCAAGCAGACATTGACCCACTGTAAACTGCATTGGTTCTTCAGTCTGCATGGCTGGAAAGGACCAGAACGCAGCAGGAAAGAATATCTCAGTCCCTGTTCCCATCAAACCCTTGACCTCTCTGTGAGACTGCCAACATGGATACCAGTTATGGAAGTAATTTAGTGCACAAACAAGTATTTACCAGGAATTAAACTGAGACCACCAAACACATTTCACAGTGGAGACCAAACAGTCATTAGGCTGAGGCAATTTTAGGTCACTACCAACTTGTGTCTGATTCAAGAAAGCAACCTCAAGATAAAAGTCTACATCCCATCATCTAAGTCCCTGAGGCATTCAGTCCCTGAGTTCCTTTTCTGTTATAAACATAATTCCTGCACGAGATAAGAAGTTTCACTGTACATTCAGTAATCCAGGAAAAGATTAGAAACAGAAAGGGGAAAAAAAAAAGGCATGTGAAACATTTTGCAGAGACAAAGTGCAGTGTCCATGTGAAGACATGGGAAGAAAGTCCAGCACTCCTCTCTTACACAAAAGGAGTTAATTACAATATGAGAGGTGCAGGAATCTGTCCTTCAGGAGCTCATTGCTGTCCTCAGACACTCTGTTACTCCACAATGCTCTCTTAATAACATTCCCATGTTGAATTATCTTAATTATCTTTATGTATTTCTTATTTTTTTAATGGTTCTGATTTGTTTCTGTTTTCATTTTGTTGTTCCTTCTGTGAATCCAGAAGTAAGGGTGAATTGCCTCCTTACAGAGAGTTCAACCTCCATGATAATGGGTGAGTACTCTTAAGAGCATTCTTTTTGCCACGTACATGCAAGCTGTTAGAAGGAGCAGCGACCTCCGCAAGCAATACATACAGAGTATATTTGCTATCTAGTTGCATAGCGTGTTTCAGCTCTTGCAGGGAGCTGATTTCTTTCCTTACCTTTTTGCATTCACAAATGAAAACTCTTCTGCCCCTCCCTGCCCTAAATATTTGCTTTCTAGATAAGGAGGCAATGGCCAGACAACATTACAACCCCCCCCTCCAAGAATGGGACACAGGCTAAATGTGTCTGCTAGGAATACAGTGGTCCACTCCTATACACTATTCAGTACTAGTGTGCAGTCCATCCTATGGATGTAATTAAATATGTCAGCAGTCAGAAATATAAAAAATAATACTTACCTGCCTTTGTGTCTGTAGATTATCACACCCCAGCATTTCATTTTAGCTGTACTCTCATCACTGCTGAAGAAAGTCTCTTCATTGGCACCAGTGCTACCCTGCAATAGATAGAAAAGACTCTCAGCCAAATCTACCCACCTACCTACCTACTTTACCACTGAGGCCAGAACTGTCAGGGACAATTCTTCATGGCATGGCTCATTCCTTTACACACAGTTATTACTGGTAATAAGCTGGCTCATCTCTAGATGAGACTTTAAAGCAAGAGAAGTTTCCTAGTGAGTTTAACCCAAGTATAAAGCAGTGAGTATGATGGAGAGGTTTAGTTATTATGTATGACTCTAGTCAAACCCAGCTCTTCGGTAGTGTTTTTTTTGTTTGGTATAAGTTAATGTTTTTAAAGGAAATGTGCACTTAGGTGACTTGGAGAGATGGGACAGAACCTTGAATCTGAATCCAAATATGGTCATTCTCAGCAAGAACTAAGGCTTTGAATGATTAGTATTCTTTAATCGTAGAAACACAGAATGGCTTGTGTTGGAAGGGACCTTAAAGATCATCTAGTTCCAACCCCTCTGCCATAGGCAGGGACACCTTCAACTAGATCAGGTTGCTCAAAGCTCCATCCAACCTGGCCTTGAACACTTCCAGATTTGAGGTATCCATAGCTTCCTCAGGGAACCTGTTGGAATGCCTTACTACCCTCACATGTGGGATTCAAAATCTAGAGTACATTAAGTTGTGCTCATTAATAGAGGTAAGTTGGAAGCCTGAATAGTATGTGAAGCCAAAACTGGAGTTGGAATCCAAATTTCAAACTCAGGCTCATCTTCTGCTGTAGCACGGAGATTATATAGATAACCTGATCAGGTAATATTCTGTGTTATTTAATCCAGAAGGCGGCACTCAGTGACTAACGACTGTAAGTGACTTGTTAGTTCACAGTAAGAGTCTTTATTCAGCTCCTCTTCTGAAATCAGACATATTGTATCACCAACTAGAGATATGTCCAACATTTGTAAGACAAATGAGGAAACAAATAAGTCATACATGAAGATAGTTGTTGGTCACAATAGTGGGGGGAAGTAGTTGGCTGTCCCTCAATAGAATGAGGTCAGACTGAAAAAAAAAAAAAAAGAGACAAAGTGGACTTACAGAGAACAGTATCCTGTTTTGTGATGTCACAACAGAAGATGATCATGGTGATATGACATGGTCTATCAGAAAGAAACCAAGCTCTGAAGTGCTTGTATTCTTCTGCCAGAGCTATTCTGTTCACGGTAGATACCTCTAACTTTTTTTTTTTTCAGAATGAAGTAATAAAATAATCCATCTTGCATAAAACCATTTAGAAACTATCTTCCTTCCTAGCAAATGCCTCTTGCTATTCTTTTAACTTGAATAAGTCACTGAAAGCACTTTTTTTAACAGCACTTCCTTCCATTTGCTTGCTCATTTGTGGTTGAAGTATATTTATTCACTTCATAGCTCTCATCCTGCCAAGGAGCAAACATGCAACACAGGCCTCTAAAATAAACGACAGAGCTACAGAAGGCAATTTCTGCTATCCCCATTGTAAATCTGGAGAGAGGTCCAGATCCATGACTTGTTTTGGCTCTGGGCTTCTTGTTAGATGACCTCAATGGACAGCAAGGCACCTGAACTGGAGTGAGGCCCCTAAACCTCTCTTTGGATTTTACTTCCACTAATGAATACAGACTCACACTAACATAAATAAGAATAGTAAGGAATTCAAAACCTTGATAAAATGGGCTACAAGATATTTCACTATTGTCAGTATCTGCAGTGTTACAGTTAAACTTACTTGGTAGAATATAGGGATGAGTAACCAGAAAGACTAAGCATAGCCTCTGTGCATAACCACAAGGCCGGGGATTTAGATTTTTGGGGACAAGGAATGATTTCCTGTGCCAAGCAAATATTCATCACACAAAAAAACCTTACAACTTTTAGTTGACAAAAAAATTGTAACGGAAAATTTCTCACTTGGTGGAACCTACCTTTGATGATGTGGAACTGTAAAAGTTAGGACAGCTCTGTTTTCACAGCTTAGCATCCTAACATCATAACAGCATCCTCAGCAACCTTTAAAACTAGAAAAAGTTTTCACAAGGAGTTTGAAGGAATAAAATGCCTGTGGCAGAAATAACATTTCCCATCACTTGCCCTGCCTTTACCTTAAGGATTTTTAGTGGAAGTGCTGAAGGTGATGCCACCTGGACCATCCAAGTGCTTCCTTCTTCCTGTGACTATTGGATGTATACTGCAGTAAAGGTAAACCTTATGCACAACAAGTTCTGCTTCTGGGGAACAGGCAGTGTCAAGCAGTGGGTTAGCCTGAACACACCTGTGGTGACAGAGTTCATCTAAAGGAGTGTTTTGGTGCCCAACACCTCTCCGGCCATAGCACCCTCTGCCCTTTTCATCTGGTGGCATCACGCTTTGATGACCAAAGAGCAGATATATCTCTGCAGCAGAATGACTCAAAATTACACAAGAGCGTGAAGACATTTTCACCTTGTGCTCCTGTGGAAATCTTGCTTGCTGTGGTCAGTTTTGCTGTGTATACAACCTTTGCCCTTCATGGGCTGATGAAGTGTAAGGCCCAGTGTCTGAGCAGGGGCCATCTTTGAAAGACCATCACAAGACAATCAAAATAGACCAATCCTTAAAAATGACAAGGCCTTTTCTTCAGCAATGCAGGGAGTAGTCCATTTGTTTTAAGTTGTGTTACACTGGCTTTCCCATCAGCAGGTTTCCTTCTCCTTCCAACACTGCCTGCTGCACCAACAGGCAGTTGCCATGGTCTTGGAAGAGGTAGTTAGCATAGGAGGAACATAAGCCTGAGAAATGACAAGAAATGACAAGAAAAACCTCTACATCCTCTGCTAAACACCTGGGATGAAAAGGGAAGGCTGTGTTTTGTGTGCTTGCCCAGGCATGCTGCCAAGTGTGTGTAGTTCAGCTGTTTGACTACAAGAAATTTAAATCTATCAGTAGGTCTGGTCATGGAAATGTGACCTTTCCAGAGTCTCTTGCAAGAATGAGAAAACATGGAAATGTGGGTAGGAATTTCTTGCTGAGGTAGGGTAGTAGTGCCAGGGTGATGAGGAGCCCACAAGGAATGCTGTCCTTGCCTGGGAAGGAACAGTCTGTACTCTGATTACGACAATAACAGAAAGTCCAATATTGAGCATGTACTAGAGGTTTCAGAAGGTACAGCCCCATCACATGGATCCAAAATCCCAAATCTCAGCCCCCTCCACCAACACAGAATTTGACAAAGAGTGACAGCAATGCCCATGCCAGGAATGACCATTAGAAAAGCAAAGGGACCTTATGTGCTTTTGTCTGGTCCCCTTGCTTTCATCTTTTTGTCCTTTTTTCTAACAGCTGCTTCCAGCATGGGTAATGCCAGCTCTCTGCATACTCTCATATCTTCTCTTTACCTCTTCAGATCATTGTAGTAACCAGTTCTTGCTTTCCTATATTAGAGCTCCTTTTATGAGCTGCTCACCAAACTGAGCTATTTTAATGGGCCAGGACAGGTACAGTCCCTCATAATTAAACACCACTTCCCCACTTGGGGCGGCAGCCAAACCTCTGTGCTGTGTTGCTTATCGCAGCAAGATTAAAAATAGTTTATAACAATATGCAAAGCGCTGCTAAATCCCATTCTTCCCACATTAAAAGCAGATGCTCAGACAGACTCAATCAGATTGAGTGAATTTACTGAGTTAATTTAGATGTACAAAAGTTTCACAAGGACTGACTCAAGTTTGTATTTAAATAGGGCTGGCAGTATTTTCTGACTGAAGAAAATACTTCTTCAGTGTGGACCGAACCTTCTTGTTTGAGGTTACAGTGGCTTCAAGGTCCAGCCCTGATACCAATGCAAACAGTGGAAATGTGGATGGATAAGGAAGAGTTCAGACCCATTTTAGGCCATATCTTTCAATCTAAAGAGTAGATGTGTAAAGAACCACAATTCACTATTATAACAGCAGCTACTATAAGTAATCCTAAAAAAACCCCAAAACCTAAACTAAGGCTTTAAAAGCGCTAGAAGTCAGAGAACAGAAAATGTTCTGACTGTTCATGAGATTTTAGGTAAGCCTTGTTTTGCCCCCTTTCACTGCTGCTCCCTGAAGTCTAAATCAAGAGACTCTTAAAGTCAGGAAGCCAGACAGACTTCCAAAATATGTGGTGACGCTAAGGGGCCTGTGAACCGGAAACAGACATTTACCGTCTTCTTTCCCAACCCAGTTGGCTCCAAGTATCTGTAGCTTATGTTCTGGGATTTTGGGTTGCGGCCAGAGGACCTAACCTGAGAGATTGGGAGCGCACAGATCATGGAGGTCATGAGTCGCTCATCTCCACCCACTTCTCTTGCGGAGAGAGTTTACAACACTGGCACTTTCACAACAGAAGAGAGGAAAAAAAAAAAAAAAAAAAAAAAAAAAAAGAGGATGTTTTTAATCCATTAGTCTGCTGCTGATTCAGTAATAATAAACATGAGTCTGTTTCCTTGATTATTCTGTACACAGCAAACATTTGTGTAATGTGTCAGTTATGTATGTGCACCCTAAAGATCTCTCACCGAAGCCTGTGCGTCAATAACAAATATATGAAAATGTGCTTTTGTGTGCATTTTTGCATGCCTGCATGAGCAAGAAAGAGAGCAAGAACTCAGTTCCCAAGACCCTTAGTCATCATCTGATCTTCATTTCTGAGGGTGCTCAAAGTGCCAGCTTTTGAGGAGATGCTTTCTCTCTGCTAGGCTAGAGATACGAAGGTCTGAAGATAGCGCGCTTCCCAACAGCCTGCTAGGAACGCACGCTGTAAAAGCTTGGGACGTTTGCAGGCAGCGAGGGGAGTTTGCTGCTGCTGTTGCTGCTGCTTTTGCTGTGCCTCTTGCTGTGTTACAGACATCTTGACTGGACTCACTGATTTAATGATGAGTGTTTGTTGGCCTGCAAAATGCAAACACATTGTAAGACTGTTTGTATGCTAGCTAAACTTCTGCAGACAGTTTACATGCTAGAATGCGTTCTTTGCACACATTGATCTGTATTCCCAAAGTCTATCTTCTGCTCTCAGTGCAGACTTTCTTTTGCTCTTATTTCACCTTAATGTTGCAAAACACATTAATGTTGCCTAACTTCTGATCATATGAGTAGGGTAAGGTCATTTACATGGCAGCTAGACTATTTCACAGTTTGTTGAAAAACTGCAACTGCATTCGGAATTAAAATGGAGAGGACAATTTTACAGAAAGGTCACTGTTTCATTTTGAAACAGTTCTTACGTTTCAGTATTAACCTCGTGTTTTTCTGGAAAGAGCTAAATAAGGCCAACAAAAATGCTTTATTTCAGATAAAACATTTCAGATTAAAGAAAAAATGAAATTTTATGTTTTCCATTTTTCCTTCCCTCTCACAAAATCCCATCCTTCATTTTTTCCAGCTCAGTCATGGCCTGAAACATTTATCATTTACACAACTGTATCTTACGGACTCACAGAAGGGGAAGCACCGAGGGACATTGCTGAAACATGACTTATATTTATCACTGGTATTAAAGTGACAATACATAGCAGAACATAAAATTTGAAAATTTAAACTGAAATACATGTGGTAGCTGATTTTCTATCATTACAGCGTAATGATACAAAATTGAGAGTGACCAGATACAAAAGGAAACACAAGGGGAAAACTACTGTTTTCTTGTTACATTTCTTCTTCTTTTTTTTTTTTTTTAATTTCTTTTTTTTTTTATGTGCTCTATTTTTTTGAAAATGTGATCCACTCTTGGACTGATGATCTGTCTTGTATCTCAGTCTCAGGATAGACCAGGGATCCCGGACTTGACTACTTCCTACTGAAGGCTTTTAACATTAGATCTGACTGTGCCATATGCTCAATCCATTACCACAGTGTTTTGCCTCAGTTCTTAGATTCAGGTAAAGTAGGAATGTATATCCGAATCTGGATCCAGAGCTTTCATACCAGCTTATCTCTATTTTGACATTTTCTGTAGCTACCCGCCCACCAAAACAATTAATAAAACAGAGAGTGAAATTTTAGCCCTGCTGAAGTTGCCAGTGAAACTCTCACAGATTTCAGTGGAGCCTGCCCTTCATTTAAAATATTTATGTTCTGGCAATCAACCAAAACCTCTTCCCAGTAGCTCGAGAAGCTATATCCCCCCTGTCTCAGTTTATCTTTCCATTAATGCTCTGCCCAGTAATGCATCTCACTGAGACATAGCGTGCGACTCCTGCAAATGTTGTTTCTCACTGCTGCCACTCATCCACTAGTAGCTGCAGTTTCCATTGCCTTGTCCCATAAACAGTTTCTGCCTTCCTTCCCCATATGGCATTTCCTATACCAGAAAAGGACATATTTGAGCAAGTCTCCTCTTCCAGTTCTCTCCTCAGGGACTCCTTTTTCTTTTGTCTGCTGTCTCTTGAAATTAATTTTTTCCTCATTTAGAATATTAGTCATAAACTTTAATTACTGTAATATCTTCATGAATAAACAAAAAGCAATGAGTTAAAAACACAGCAAGGAAGTTTCAGGTTAGATGCTAGGGAAAAATAGTAATCTGGAAATTGCTGACTTATCTCATAAATATTTGGAAGGCATTTTCTACTTCCAGATGTCATTGTCTCTGCTGAGAGAGTTCTGGGCTAAGCTTTATGTTGCAAGATGAGCCTCAGTCATACCAAAAATAAAAGAGGGGAGACATATGCTAAGCCTGAGGAGCAGACAAAATTGTCCTATCTGTGCCAATTCACAGACCCACACAGGACGCAACAGCCTGTGAAGTTGTGCAGGAGTGCCATGCCATCATCATGTCCCCAGGAGCATGGAGGGCTTGCAGGAGAGTGATGAGCTCTGCACACCTTTTAAAATCCTGCTGACCTTAAGACAACCCTTACAGTATATGTCCAAGACATCGTTTAGGATTGGCACAGGAGGTTTGCATGTGTTTCATGGAAGGTGTATGAGGCACCAGCTGCGATGGGAATTTCCACACAGCCCAGCAATCCTGCAACTTTTTGTAACTTACGCATCGTCTGTCTTCAGCCAGCTGGACAACAGTCCCAGCTCCTTGGCACTTATGGCACATTTTTCCAGTAAGCTCTAATAAAATGCTTCCTATCATCCCTTTTCATTGGAATGAGGAGGGTTCCCACAGAAAGTGTGCAAACTTGGCAAAACGGAGTAAAGCCAATGTTATCCCAGCACAGCAAACATCAAACATTTCTTATAATGTAATAATGAGAGAGCTTTTCAGATGTCTCTGACACTCCTTTTAGGTACTATGGAATAATATGTTGGGTGCCAGGCTGTTACATTTATCCTCAGTTCTCCTCTGAACTGGAAATAAGGATAAAAACCTTGGTGACACTGTCCTTAGACATGGCTTCACAATATGTACATGTCTAGACTGCTGTAAAATTAAGAGGATTTTGTTTGAATGATTTGTTTACATGACTCCTGTAAGAGATAGTCTTAGTCTCTCTAGTTATATTAAAAACACATTGAAGCAAATTCTATGCCCGATTACACCCCTGCAAGTCCACCATCAGCTATCAAAAGCTAGTTCTTGGGAACAGAATTTGTTTGCTATGTTTGTAGTCACTGCACTGATAAGTATGTCTTCAGGGTGTTGTATGTGTTAGAGTATCGAGGGATGTAAAGTTGGAGGATCAAGGGACATAAAGTTGGAGGAAGGCCAAAGCTTGTAAACTAAGTGGAGAGAATTAAATTAGCGTTTGACTTCCTGTAGTCACATACTTCACTGCAAGAGGTGATGCACAGGAAAAGCAGAATATTAAAGGATTCAGCAACTAGTGCCTAGCATAAAGGAGAACAAAAAGAAATGTCCTTTACCAAAACTGATGTGTTTGAGACAGAAACATCCAGAGATGAAGCAGGCCTTGCGGAAGACCTGGGTCATCCTGAAGAAGGTGTTTGATTCATTGGAGAAAATGTCATGTTTCTTATGATGTTTTCTCTGTAAATCTTTTGTTCTAAACTTTGTCTGCCCTGCCCTGGCTGCTCTCAGTCTTACTCAATCTATCAAGTTAAGCATCTCAGATCTGTCTGGCCTTTCACTGTAAGAATGGTCAGGGGTCCCAGTTAGAAAACTCACAGAAGATACAGCTGAAGAGTCGGTGGCTCAATATGAAGCAGCTGGCAGACTGTTCAACCTTGTTGCCTCAGCCTTGTTCACGCAGACAGCAAACCTCCACTTCAATCTTTACTTCCACGTGGAGGGATTTTCCCCAAAACTATGTACTCAGAGCTTTGGGGGTCTGTTGTGCCCCTGTGTATTCATGCCAGGCCCTGAGCACTCTGAGACAGCTTTTGCTGTGCACAGAAGGATACCCAGCACAATTCAACTCTAATGCACAGGCTGAGGTCAACATCACAAGATTTTTCTTTCCTTGTGCCATGATAAAGTTCCTTTGGAGTAGCTGACTCAAACACCCAAGACTGTCACGAGCCAACAGGTTTCTGAACCATGAGGCTCATCTCCAGTCCTCCAGAGGGGCTGCTGAGGAGCTGGTGGAGCTTCTGCCTTCAGACAGCAACACTTTTGCCCTGTCATCACCCAAGCAGTTGCAGCTGTGGGTTTCCACCAGCTGCTGTCACCCTATCTTTGCCCTCAGCTGCAGAAAACAGCTGCAGAATATGAAGAAAATGAGGAGGTAAACAAGGCTGAGGAAAACAACTAGTTTGAGAAGCTGCTTCAAAAAGGGACTTTTTCTGAGCTTGAAAACACAATTTGCTGAACTTGACGAAGGTGCATGCTGAGATGAGGAAAGAAGCCTCTGCTGGTGGCAAAAGATTCTGTTCCAGATGCAAGATGATGAACCATCACTGCAGAAGGTCAGGATGACACAGGCTGTCTTCCAGGAAATTTGAAGGAAGCACAGCACTGAGCTGCAAAGGCAACACAGAAGAGGCAGTGCAGTAACAGAAAAACTCTCTTATCTCTTCAAAATCACCATCCTGCCTTCTACTAACCAGGCCAGCTCAAGTAGGATGTCTGTGAAACCACCAGGATAAAAGCATACCAAGAGAGATCTCTCCTTTGCATACAGAGGCCTGTTTGCTGCTGCAGTGGATATGCTAACATTATGGCCAGGTGGTCTGGAAATGTGTCCAGTGCTACAATCCTTGGGAATTCACATCTCTTCTCTGATGAAAGAAGCCCAGTGTCTGGCTGATAATAGTGCAGCTATTTATGAAGGCTTCTTCTTGCTATTCTCCAGTCAGAGGAAACACTGGCAGAAATAACAGTCGTGACAGCACTACCAGCTCCTCTTGGACCTGGTATGATGCAGACACTCAGTAGGTGTCCAGAGCTGTCCATGAGCCTGTCCCTGCCCTGAACCCAGCAGACTGAGTGCGTGTCCAGAGGATGAAGCAACCATGCTCTTGAACTGAAGGAGTACCGACACACCTTCTAACATGCCAAATTGATTATCACAATGCATATTATGTCCACCTACATGATTTCAGTCAGGTTTGTCACTCAGCAAGAACCTGCTAACTAACCCCTAAGTGTTCACAGGGAGCAAGTTTCCTAAATGTTCCTCTTCTATGAAGCTGGAAGCTGAGAGAGGAAGACACCATTGCACCTATGTAGATTGCCATCACTTGACTTGGGCTTTTCAGGGGAGGCCAGCTGTTTAGGTGAGACACCTTCAACTGTTTACCTTTGCCTTGAATTGGCTAGAGGTTCTTATAGTTGGTATGTCAAGTTGAAAGGATGGCATGTTTAGGTGGTATGGAGGTGTGTGCTCAGTCATAGCACTAGTGTCCTGCTCTACTTTGTTGACCACACTCCTTTACAGGCACTCATCTTTGGCTTCGCAAGTGAGAACATGAGTCAGGGAGCTAATGTGAGCCGGAGAAGTGAAAAAAGATTGGCCTTGCAGGTGCACCTTTGTACAACCAAAGAATGCCAAACAGTACAGCATTTAGTGCAGACATACATTTGGAGCCAGGTAGGGGATGCCTCAAGCATTCTAGGTATGAGGTCTACAGCAAGTATTTTCCTAACCAAAGTATGCTCCAATGTTTCAGTGAGGATATCAAGAACATGGGAAGGAGAGAAACTGGACTGATGGCTGCACATTTTCTACTGAAAGAGAAGATTGTCTTAAAGATAGTAAAGGCCTGGAAGCAGATTAAAGCCTTGGGAGGATCTGGTATAGGACAGTGACACGCAATGTTTTTTGCATTAGCTGCAGCTTTTTAAGGAGGTCAACTTTTCTTTCTAGGATTCTATATCTGGATACTTGATGGCATTTTCACTCTGCTTAATTTTGCACACCTAATTGAGTCACCAACATAACAAGTCTATCTCCCCGAACTATCTTTTCCATTAACAGAGAATCAGACTGGTTCTTCTAGAACAGTTTAGAGCACAAGTTTACCCTGCATCTCTCTGAATCCCTCTGAGATACCTCACAACTTTAGATGGAGCCTGTAGCCTCACAAGTTAGGGATTTATGTCAGTGTCTAAGCTTATGTGCTGTAACTAAGTCCCCCTAGACCCATTTCAAACCGACTTCATAGATTTCACTGGAGTTACTTTGTATTTACATCACTGTTTATGAGATCAGAATTTGATGTAGCTCTCATCTTCACCCCGGCACCTCTCGGTCTTCCTCAGGAGGATGCTGGTGGGTTTGGGTTTTGTTTTAATGTCATTGCACTCATCTGCTAGTTTTCGTTTTGAATGGAAGTGAGCGTTGACTTCTCTGAGATGCCTGAGAAGCTTCTCCATCAGTGGGGGCAGCCTCAGCAGACTCTGCACATTGCTTTCACTTCCCATCCCCATGCTTTAGTGCAGCACCAAGCCAATTATATGAATTCATCGCATCATCACATTTACTGAGGCAACTGCACAGCAATTGCACTGTTACTGAAATCCCCTTAGCTGCATTAATATGTTTAAAGTGCATTTATGCTGTGCTACATGGCTGTATTTTTATACGTATGTATTTATTTATATAGCGTGATTAGCTCTCCCAGTTCACTCTCAGGAGCAACAGACACATAAGGGGAAGAGGGAAATTTAAACACAGCTGAAGTGAGACATGGCTTCATGTGCACACACAGTGCCACCCACACCTCTGCTACAAGCTAATGGACTTGCATCAAACCCGCATATACCCCATGGTGCTAATGTCCTAGGAAAGGCCAAGGCCATGCTGCAGGTGAAGAAAGCTTGGCTCTGTACAAGGTGAAGTTGGCAGCTCCAGAAGGATGTCCTTCTGCCAGAGAGCTGGCCTGTGTGAATGCAAGGTTGGTTTGCTTCTGGCCATGCACCATCAGGAGACAAACGTGCAGCTCTGCCAGCTGGGAGTAGGTGCCTGGAGGTGCCTGAGGCCCAGGGTACCATGCAGAGTGGTTGCCCCAAGAGTGGCACATATTGAGGTTCTGAGTTCAACCAACAACCACCAAAACATGGATTAAATCCTCAGCATTTAGAGGAGGAAAGAGGATACTGCCATGCCGCTGGTGCCCATTTACCTCTCCCAGCTCTTAGAGAGGCATCCATATAAGCATAGGACTGGGGTAGGAGAGTGCCCTCATATTTTCTGTGGCTCCTTATTGACACCTTCCTAGGCATTATTTATAATACATGGAGAGATTCAGAAGTTCTGCTCTCCTTCTGTCCTCTTCCCCATGACATATTTATGAAAAAATCTCCCTAAAATCAATGGATGCAGAGAAATATGTCTCACCTGGAGCAAGCTAAATCAGTGAGAAAGAAGCAATCACTGGTGATGAAGATCCAGCTAACCCCAAAGACACATTCCTGGGCGCCCACAGCTCCTTCTCCATGAGAACAATTACTGCAAGTATCAGCTGATACTACATTTAGTGCTGAACGTTAGTCACAGAAACAATGAGTAGTTGTTAATAATGACACATATTTAAAATACAGTAAATATTTGGAACACAGATTGAGGTGAATTTTATGATTTTATTAGAATGTGGATCAGGGTTGTCCTGGTTTGATCAGCCTTGTGCTAATTCTGTTCAGTGATTTTATTTTTCAGCTAACTCTCTTCTAAATAATATCACTTTTTGAAGTTAACAGCATACTTTTGCAGACAGTGTCTGGTTCTACAAGTGATAAAGCTTGATGTTACTACCAAGTTGCTACCAAGGATTGGTGTGTAGAAAGACTTTTGCTTATACTTACTCCTAAGGAGACCAAGGTCGCTGATAAATCTTGTGTGTCATGTTGGGGGGTGACAAAATAAAAGGCCACAGCTGTGGGGAGAAGTAGGCAGGACAGGTGACCCTAAACTGACCAACAAGGTATTCCTTTCCATGTATGTCATATTCAGTATAAAGCTGAGGGATCACAAAGATCAAGCGCTCTTCTTCAATGGGCAGCATCCAAGGAGGATTCTGTCCATTCTGCATTTGATCCCAAGCTGTGTGTTTCTGAATCCAGAATTCATCTCCTGAATCTGGTTCTTTTCTGCCACTCAGTCCAGTCTGGGACTTCCCCAGAGCCTGCTCCATCATGGAACATCCAGGTTGATGGTGATGTAATTGCCATAAGGGGGGAATTTGGTTTGATACTGGATTTGTATATATTTGTATAAATTTCACTTTATTGTTATTATTTTCATTAAGGTTGTTTTCTTTTTCTTTTCCAATACATAAGTCTCTCTCCCTTGTTTTTTTTCTCTTCCCCATTGGGGAGGGGAGGTGATAATAGAATCATAGAAATGTCTGGGCTGGAAGGGACCTCTAGAGGTTATCTAGTCCAATCCCCTGCTGAGAGGAGGGACATCTTCAACTAGAGCAGGTTCCTCAGAGCAATAATAGAGAACAACTGGCATTTTTTCTAGAGGCCAACCTAGCCTAGTGTTCATCCTAATGGAGCTTATTTAAAGTAGGAAAACTGGATTACTCAAAATTTCTTCAAATAATTTGTTGGTTAAATACAAACGTCAGAACTTATAGGGTTGGCTATCTGGTGGTCTTTCACAATAAGATGTGAATTGGTCATGGAAAAAAACCAAAACATTCAATATAACTGTTTTTCTTATAATAATTATTAGTTTGCAATGTAGTGTATGCCAACTAATCTGCAAGTTTTACGGTAAGCTTGAAAAGCCATAGTAGTGTAGGAAGTCTGCTCCTTTGTGGACAGTGCCATTATTATCACACTGCAAATCATTACACTGTAGACTTTTGGAAAAATAAGTAAGAAATTATGAGTAAGACACTGAATGAAATCTGTGAGGCTTGGCATTTCCTCCTGATTCAGCCGCAGGCTTTCTGTTTGACCTAAGAAACATTATTGATTTTTTTTATTACCACAGTTTTCCCTCAGTAAAATGGAGATAATGCTCTTTCCTTTCTTTCCAACTTTTTTTTTTTTGCCTTTCTTTTCTATTTATATTGGAAGCTTCCTTTAACTGGGAATATCTCTAACTGTATATTCATCACAACAAGCAAGGGAGCTCTAGAAACCACAGTAGAAATAGCAAAATAAAGAAACAAAAAAGAAAAGAGTGAAAAATAAAACAAAAACAAACCAACAAACAGGACAACTGTAAACAAAGAAGAATGACAAAGTGTCCTGAGTTTAAAGTTAAAAAAAAAAAAAAAAAGAGGTAAAAGAAGAAAAAGGAAGCATGAGTTAGATAAGAAGAAACAATTTTTGTCTGTTGAAGACAGAAAGCAGACAAAACCAGAAAAATCAACAATGCAAAACCCCCGAATCAGAAAAACAAAGTGAGGAGGACAAAACAAGGGGAGCAAGACAGAAAACCCAAGGCACTGAAGACTAGAAAAAAGAGGGAAGGCAGAAATAAAGTGTTAAAAATATTTTTATTATGGTCTTAGACTTAAAATAAATCCTAATAATTGGGGAGAAAGTTCATCAGACACTGACCTCTTGGTTTGGATCTCTTCTTGCATACTCTGAATATCTAGAACATCAGGGAGTCAGATGCAGTTTGGGTTTGTGGGAATATAGAGTTGGGCCCTTATGGTGCACTCAGGAAAAACACATATAACCATGACTGGAGCTCTCTGATGATGGAGTGGCATGATGTCAGCATTGCCTGAAGAAAGAACAATTTCTTGCAGACCACTGAAAATCAAAAGTGCTTTCCAGGAAGTAAGAACCTGGCCATCAAAAAACAAAAGCACAATCATGCATGAATGCTAAGTAAATATAATTCACTTTCAGACATGTAGCTTTGAGTCATGGAGGAGTGCATGCACCCTGTCTATTCTTTTTCTTAAAATAGGATGGGTCTTTTGCAACATGACAGAAAGCCTTGTGTCCATCTTGCATGTCACCTTTCCCACGAGGTTTCAAATGCATTAGACCTATTCCTCTAGTGGCAAAGCCTGGTCCATATATGAAAGCCATATATATTTAAAACTCAAATCATGTTGCTCTTGTGATTTTGCTCTTGGGACTTGTGTCTTTCTCTCTTGAGTGGTAAAAGGGACCAAAAATCTAGGTGGTGTGTTTGTACATGAAAGACAAAGCAGGATGGAGGAAGATGTAGATTGCTTAGCAGCAAGAATACACCAAGAACAGCTCAGGAAATCCCCTATCCCATGTTCCCACCTCTTATTTTACAACAGAAGCTTTGCATTCCAGCTTTCTGGGGTTTGGAGCTGCGTGTTACATGGATGCCCTTTCCCAGACAAGTTAAAAAAACAGGTGAAACAGGCCCCAGTAGCTGTGATTTTCTGTTTTTTTTGACCATTCACCTCTAAAATAAATACAACAGCAATACTACATTTAAAGAGCACAAGTGCCAGTACAATCTCATTAATTAATCCAATGACACTTCTTCATAAGACTGAAGTGTTTGTTCCACATACACATACTTTAAACACCACACATATTAAGAAACACTTTCCTATAAAGTCAAACAAAGGAATCATGAAATCCATCAAATGAAGAATAGCTGGATCATGTCCATAAAGAGTTCAGCACACAGAATTCTTGTTGTTTGACATGCCACTGAAATAAAATATTGTCTGTCTTTGGAAGAGCTTTATCACTTAGCTATACTGAGACTTGTAAAATACTTACTCATCTATAACCTTTTCTCAACTGAAATATCATTGCCCTTTTTTGCATCTTGATACATTGGTAAAACCTCAAAAGAACAGATCACAATTATGTCCCATATTCATGTAAGTGAAAGGTGTTTTTGTGTTTTTGAGCTTAACAACATGAGCAATGTAGGAGATATGGCTTTCTGAGGAAGTAAGCAGTCACACTAGAGTGAATACATTTATCCTGATGTACCACAAAATAGAAGTCCCAATAATAGCTAACTCAGTTTCCAACCTCATTTATGTTGCAATCACAGCTAAGGTAAATTGATGTAACTGAGGTTTCAGCCATTCTGAATAGTGCTTAAACATAGTTTCATAGTGATGTAAGTAGATGGGCTTTAAGTAAAGCTAATTACACCCCTGCCAGTTTTTAAGCATAAACAAGTCCTTGGTGATGACAGTAGTGAATTTCCTTCTCAGTTATGCTAGTGAGCACCACTAGTGCAGTAAGGAGTTGCTCCCTTCTGAGCCAACATGCCAGAAAGCCCATCTTAATGCTGGAGGAATAATCCATGAAGCTGAGCTTGCAGTTGGAAGCCAAAATATTTCACTCAAGGCTCTGGAGAAATGTGATGTTCCACTGAAAAGCCAGGAAATGATCATATGATAAAGGTTTCTGCTCCATTTGAAAGGGTTAAATCCAGCATGGGTGCCTGAGATACAGCTTTGCCCAAATTCCATATGGCAAATATTTAAAGCTGGTGCTGAGATGTCTCCTTAAAAGTGATTTCCACTTTAAAGGTATTTCACTTCTTTTTCCTCTCAGTTTATTGTGCTTCATATACTGGGGTTGAATCACTGACACCCAGCAAAGTACAATCTTTACTAGCTTTGCCTGAACCCCAGATTGTCAGCTCAGGTCCACATGCTTGAGCAGGCACAGTCTTCTAAGAGATAATGCTCAGACTCTAAACTCATCGGACAATAATCTCGTGACTTGTGCAAATAAAATGTATTAAAATTTGGATAGATAACATGCGTACACATTCTCATTATTGCAGACGGGGAGTTTTTGTCTAAAACTGCAACCCAGAAGCTACAGGGAGAAACTGTGCTTTGGAAGGGCAGTAAACAGTTTGACAATCCGCTCGGCATCAACTTTCAGATTGAAAAAGCTTCAAATTACTGGTCTTCTCTACAGGCCTAGAGAGAGAAATGACCAGTGATGTGGTAAAATACCTTCTGAAGACTGGAAGACGTTGACAGTTTTGGCCAGAGACCAATCTGCATGAGACAAATGTTTATAAATCACCCAGGGTTGCTTCCCATTGACCAGAGTGGGACAGCTTTCTGAAAAACAGAAAGTTAGGTGAATATTGGGCTCTCAGTGAGAAAATTTCCAGACCTGCAAGACAATGTAGAACTGCATGCCCTTATAAGTGAAATATTTAACAGTAAAGGAGCCAACCAGGTCACACAGCCTCAGAAGAAAGGTTACAGTCACAATTCCGAAAGAATGTCAAAGATTTAGAGAAAGGGCTGGGAGATAGGAAAGATGCTTGAGGTTAATCACCACAGCTGTGAAGAAAGTAATAAAATGTACAATAACAGGTAACAACTAAGTTTTGAAAGAGAAGCAGAAAAGCCTGAGGAAGATGTCAGAGGATTTCATCAGGATAAACTTGAACAAGAACTAAAAAGTTCCAAATCACCAGATGGCATTTCCAAAGGTACTCTCCATTAAAGGCAAAGACAAGGTTCATTGTCTTGCATGTGAGACAGGAGACAAAACAATATTACAGTTTTCTGGGAAGAGAAGACAATTCTTCAATAGCCTTTTTATGAGAAAGGAGGTAAATCCATGGTGTGTGGGTGAAGTGTGAAGCTTTGTAAGCTTACCTTTGAGTTTCACAATGAAATGAGTATTTCCAGAGTCTCAGCTTGGAAAAAATACCTTGCTTGTCTCTAATGACTACTTGTCACAAATACATAGAGCAGCTATATACCAAATTAAAAAGCTCTCCCATAACCTAAAGGACAAGTGAGTGCACTGCAGTGATACTTAAACGACATTGCTCTAAGCTACCTGGACTCAGTAGAGCTGGTACTGACCTGGCTGACCTGAGCTGACATTGCCCATACAAGATTTATCATTGCCTAGACAAAATTCTGCCTTACATTATCCTAAATAATGATAACTGTCTGTATGTGGAGCCCTCAACATGACACAGCACAAAATGTCATCCTGTTATAACTCTGGATTGGAAGTGGTATCAACAGTCCTAAAATAAGACTTAATGCAGAAGCGCTAAGAGTCTGGAGACAGAGTGCTTAGGTGGGACATTTTAGAGCAACTCCATGGCTCAGGACTCAGCATGGGTCATAGCCTAAGTGAGGCCCCTGGTACATTGTTAGCCCAGGCCTGCTATCATGGCTCAGGACTCAGCATGGGTCATAGCCTAAGTGTCTCAGGCCATGGTCCAGGGCATGGGAGCATGCAACAGAGCAGTCTTAGCCAAGAAGGTGCCACAGAGCTGGAGAATACCCCAGCACTGCTCCACTCTTGGGTACAAATGTAGCTGTTTAGTCCTTGAGGTTTTTACAAGTCCTGCATCTCGGGTGCTAAGTCTTCTCTGTGTCAGTGTGAGAAAGGGGCTTAAAGGCTTTTGATTCATCTTAATGAGGTACAGATTTATTGAAAAAAAAGGTCTTCAAAAAGTTTTGAGAGCGAGACAGCATTATTTCCTGCCTGCTTTAGCCTCAAGTGCTTGTAGGATGAAAGTTGCATGTATGCAGTATAAGATATGGGAGCAACATGCAGATAAGAGATCTGTGTCTCTTCCAAGACAAAAATGTGCTGGCTTCAGCCCTGTACATTTTAGCTCTTATGGTAGATCAAAAGTAACTTAAAGTAGGGCCAATGGCTTTCAAACAGCACAGACCAAACCTCCAGACTCTTCTTATTAGCCCAACAGTTCTTGAGCCACTTCAGGCGAGAGACACCAAGACCATCTTGTCTCTACAGCAGGCTTGAGGAGAAGTAACTTCTTACCTAACCTAATGGGAGGCAACTTTTCACACCTATGCACTGCAGCTGTGTTCATATTTCAGGAATTTGCTTATTGCTTCATGTGCTGAAGTACACGAAAGGATCAGATGTTCTCGGTGAACCAGGTTCCTGTTTTGAAAGAAAGAGGAAAGTACACAGCAAGACATAGATAACTTATCTATGTTTGTAACAAATTTTCTTTTTTTTTTTTTTTCTTATATACTATATGAGCAATAAAAAACTATTTACAAGGCATACAAAATTCAGTTTATAGTGAGAAAGATGTTTCTCTCTGTCTGTGTTGTCTCTGCAAGTGTCAAAACAGACTTGTATTTCATACCAATAAAACATGAATTTCATGCCAAGAACAGCAAGAAACAAAACAAAACGAAGCTATTTCCTCAGGAAAAAGAAATAATAATAATAAAAAAAAAATCTGATCCTGTAATTGGGCTGGTGGGAGCAGACATCATGAGAACCCGTATAGCAGCCTGCCTGTTCAGATCGTTCCAGTAGGCCCCCCTGTAGTCTCCAAACCATGCTGGGAGAGTGCCTCTTTTCCCTGATTAGTTAGCTACTTCTCAAATGTTCCAGTTAATTTCAGAGGGTGAAGGGCTGCAAATTTAGCCCAGAGTGTGAAATCCAGGGTTATTGCTAGAGCTGGTTAAAATTTTTTCCAATGGAATGCTTTTTTTTTCCATCAGAAAATGCCATTTTGTTAAACCAAAACTGTTCTCCGAGGCATGTTGATTTTCACAACCTTTTGTTTTGGAGAAAAAATTGGGAAGAAGTATTGTGAGAAGGTCAAAATATTCCATTTCAACATTTTTGGAATGGAAGCTGAGGAGGAGGAGGTGCTTTTTCAAAGCTTGAAACTTTTAGTTTCAAACTGTAATTTGCTTTCTATCACAGAAAAAAAAAAGAAGTACTGTGATACTAGGATCCTTTTTAGTCATGGCAATTAATTTATTTTTTATTTTCATTCTGCTTCAGAGTGAAGTAAATGTTCATTTCCTAGAACTCCTTTGGAAATGGAAACGTCTTGTGCTTTCACAGCATTAATTAGGGAAGTATTATAGTTGTGAATACATTGGAGATGCGTTTTATCCATCAATCTTTGCAACAAGTGCTTAGATGGTTATTTGATCCAAGCAATTTTCTTGGTCAAATGAAAATCAACATTCACAGAAACGACACTTGGCTTGTATAAATGTTCACAGATAGAGAACAATGAAGACATAAAACAGGCAAATGTGACAACTGATTGTGATTTGTCATAGTATTCCTGTACAAATTTTTAACCAGTTACAGATTTCATGCTTGCTAACTCTGAAATGAAGGTAAGTAGTAGATCTTAACACATTTTGAGCAATGTTGTTAAATGTGGCCCTACTCCAGCTAGAAAATGAAACTAATCTTTAACTTCATCCCGGTTCAATTAGAATGTGCTTAATTATACCAGGTCTAATGTTTCTAAGGTGATAATTAAATATTTTGTCTTGCTTGTGTTCTGTCAATGTGTTCATTCTATTTTAATCATTTGATGTGCCAAGTCTGATAAATCACACCCAGCACATAGGTCTGTCACAAATGAATAGAAGGATTAAACACTTAGTTTGTTATCTTTGCTTAGCTCTGAAATAACACCTTAGAGAGACTGCCTTATATTTATGCTTTTCTAGCTATACTCCATACCTTGACCAGCTAAATAATCCAGAACTGTGTGCTAATTCACACCACCTTTGCACATCTAAAATGGTGTTGAAAAACTAAGGGATCAAAGATGTTAGAGCATACGGTGGGTATAAAACAAACAGTAGCACTATTTGTTTGATCCAGTTAAATTTCTAAACATATCTTCCCCCTTAATAAGAGAGTAGAATGACTCATAGGAATCTAGAAACTTGGCCTCGGTAAAGACGTACCGCCAGCACCTTGTGGGCAGAACAGACACATCCAACACTCTGAGAGAGGAGGTGCCATCACCATAAGGAATGGGCTCTCTATTCACCACTCCTGCTTGCTCAGTACAAGTCAACAACTTCCAGGCCTCCCAATTTAGTCCCACAAAATCACGAGTGGCTTAAAAGCTTCAGGGACCTACAGAAATGATGAATGTCAGATCCTTTTTTATTGTCTTTGGACTTTTCAGTGTTTTGGGTGCATATTTCTGAAGACATGACTGCAGCTGTAAAGCCCAGAAACTGAATTCTTAAAGAAAGGACGAGATTTCCAGTCACTCACCTGACACTGACAGATGGGATTTTGATGTGGGAGGAAATAACATCAAAAACCATCAAACATACCCACTTCTTCAGACCTACCCAGGCTACATCATTTGAAGATGCAGAGATGGTGAATCCTGTCGTATGTACCTTGGAAAAGAAGAGCAGTAGATCTTGAGTGTGATAAGCAAAGTATTATTCTTTCTTAAGGCAGTAACACTAGATCTTCAGCCAGTATAAGGTATCTTGAGCACAGCTAGTCCTTAAAGGTTATGAAGACAAAAAATGAGAACATTATAATTCAACTCAACTGAAGCAGAACTGGGCTCTGATTACATCTGATTACATCTATATTATTTGGCCTTTCATTTTCAAGAGCGTACAATAAAAAAACCAGATCAAATCCAAAGTGCATGTGCATTGATGGATGAATTTGTATATCCGTGTGTACATATAAGTTCAATATGTCAATTTATATAAAGTTTATGTGTGCATGTCCTTTTTCGAAGTGTTCACAGGATGAAATAATCTACCATAGTAGTTACAGAAAACTCACTTCTTTACAGTATTAACTGTGTTATGTTTTTTAAAGAGCTTAATGTGATGCTCTATCAATCAGGCATTTATAGTGACAATAAAAACTACAGGAAAAAAGTTTTACTCAAACCTTCAGCACACTGTCCCTGGCCCTTTCAGGTTGCTTTCAGTACTTTTTTGATCGTGCTGTCACTACATCCTCATATTCCCTCTTCCTGTGGCAAGGCATTGGTACAAATTCCCTGTTTATACTTACATCTTATGCTTACCTCAGAAAATAATTTTTTCACCCCTCCTTAGTTTGGCTAGATTCTGAATGTGAACATTGTTCAGAGGTGTAAGTGTAGAGATGTAATCTTAGCAAGCAGCAAGGGATCCATATAAATTGCAGTTGCCTTGTCTGACAATTTCCTGGACTCAGGTATTAGTTCCTCAGTTGACCTTCTGCATTTTTTTTTTCTTTCTTTGCTTGCTTTTGATTTAGAAGAATGGGCCAGAGTGACCCTTCCCCTCCCTTTTTTATGTGGCCTGTTGCCATTTGCATTCCTAGACAACTGATCAAGTTCTGGGCTCTGTTAGAAACTGTATTTTTCAAATAACATTCTCTTCTGACTCAACCATCTCTGTCAAATGCACAGCCTCAGTGGGCTGCCACAGTTAAATGCAGAAGATGGTGGTGTCAATTGCTTGAGGTGTTCTACCTATTTCTTTGCCTACTTACAAGGAATGTGCTTTTTGCAGGGATTAAAGTAAAAATAATAACTAAACAAAAGAAAGCATCTCAGAGGCTGTGTAGACATGCATTCGATCAGATGCAGACAGGCTGCTCTGCACAGGCTCCAAGGCAGCTGGACCCCAGCCAGATGAGTGCAATAGCATCTTCTGAGGGGTGGCACAGATGAGCTCAGGCTCTCCTCCTGGGCTGGCTCCGTGCGCAGGTGGAATGGCACCAGCCAGGGGCATCAGGCTGTGTAGACATGCCCAGAGTCTTCTGCCATTCAGGTTTTTTTTTTCCAGTCAGCGTTTTGCCCCAGGCACTCGCTCAGATTTTCTCAGGACATGCTCACAGTGCTGTTCTCACTGTGTCCTTGGTACTCCTGCCTCTCTGAGACTCTCCTTGGCTGCTCTGGCAAGTGCTGGCACATAGAGCTGCATCCACCCATGACACTGCTTCATTTCCCAGTGATGTCTCTGAGCTGCAGTGAAAGCAGGGCTTGCAGGTAGAGCTCTCCTCCTTCCCCCCTGTTTCCAAGCAGAGCAATTACCCTCTCTCTCATTAGGCCCCAATGGAAGAGCTGCTTCTGTACATGCCCACTTAATGAGACCTGACCCCAATCACTAGAGCAGCAATAACTGACAGAGTTGTGAAGTACTTTTCATTCCCTAAGTGCTTACTGCTCCCAGATCATCACCTGGATCCTCTTTTATCAGATGCTCCCAACCTAAGTCCTGGATACTTTTGTCATGTTAAAAAGGATATGTGAGATGACCTGACTTTTGGGGAGCACCTATAGGGGATACAGGTAGAGGATCCCTGAAATTTAGCCAGGACTCTAATGATAAGATCTGTGGCAATAGGTGAGATTGAGGACAAGAAGTAAAAGGGGATATTGTATTTAACTGAAACATTAGAGATAAAAAACTTGACCTTTTTGTCTAAATGGGATTTATACCATCAAAGAAATCAACACACCTTTCTTAGACTGCTCATTTTCTTTGCAGTTGTTATAGGCCCACAGTGCAATTTAATGCACAAATTCGTTTACTCATGACCTTTAGAAAAGGTATCACTTTCAGTCTCCTGCACTGAAGTTTCCCTTCCTTGCCCACACTCACATACAAGTCTTCTGCAAACAATGTGGCATGCAGCAGGAATCTTCTGCTTCGTAGAAAGTTTTCCACAATTACATAAGTGCGGCCTGAGAGCTGATGCGGAGGTAGCCGAAAATGTGAGAGTTAGATTTACAGTAATATAATTAGATCACTTACAGTAAGAGGGAATGCTCTTTCCCGCGTTAGGGCAAATGCCATAGGAGCCTCCCGCTACTCCTCCTCTGAGTCATCTTTCCAGAGGCACTTCTGAGAGCCAGCCACCCTCAGGTGTTGAGCAGTATTTGTTTGTGCTGTGGGTGAAAAAATGTGTATGCGTGCACACAACCCAAATTTGATTAAGCAAACAAGGGCAAAGAAACCAGAGGGCTGTGGTTTCTTTGAATGTCTGTCTGTCTGCTTGGTGACAGAGCCAATGCTTGCAGTCTCAGCCACAATACCTTGACTCATCACACAGTCTAGAAGCAGTGCTCATCTCCAGGATAGGCGGGAGCCAAACCACACACCCTCACTGGAGAGCACTGACAGCCTTATCAGCCCCTCTTGAGGCTCCTTTTCCATGCCTGTCCACACCATAGTAAACTGAGTGTCCGAGATTCATCACAGTGTCATAAGCCAGTGCTTTAACTTTTGCCAGGTTAAATAACTTTGAAAACACTGCTTTGGCCTAAGGATTGAAACACATGGGTTAGAGCAACCCTAGGTTCCCTTCCAGGCTCTGCCTGGGCAAGTCATATATCTTTGGTGTACTAGCAGTAGAGTACTGTCTCTTGGTTCACAATAAATAATGGCTTGTGTGCATAATAAACCTTGTCTACCTCCCAGGCATGTTATGAGAATGGATGGATGTTTTTAAAGAGTTTTGTAAGCTGTCCATGAAAAGAGTTACAAGCATGCAGTATGTAATTATTGCCCTTATCTTATACAACCATCCAGGTATTGAAGGAGCTCGGGCTTTATACATGCAAGACATTAAGGGTGAACTACAACACCAGACTTGCAGGAAGAAGGAAGAAGGAGAAGAGGTTTCCACTTCATAGCAGCTACAGGTGAGCCTCAGTACTTATTCCAAGTGGATCTAGGTATTGAACTGATGTGACTTTTTTATTCTACATCAACCAGGTGAATTAGAGGTACTGGATAAACTACAAAAGCCTGAAAGCAAGGACCAGAACCCAGGACAGCTTTATTCCATCTGACTGCTACAGCCACTAGCATAACAAAGTCACATATCTACTTCTGCCCCGCTTTGGTCCTGTTAGCTCCTTTTGGCAATGCTGCACAGCATTAATTTGACCAGTGGAAAGTGCCCCTGGCTATACTGAAGGGATTTAGTATTGATAATGAAAGGTATTTGAAATAGTAAGTAAGATACATAGAAATGGCCTGTGCTGTTCACCTTTGAGTCATAAAGAGACATTTTTTAAGCAACACACTGCCAGGCTTAAGCACAGCTGCATATAGAGAGTAAGACAACTTTTGAGGCAAGTACTATGTTCTGACATAATACTGACCTGAGTCATTACAGGCTTCAGCCAAGCCATCTTTCTTCAATTAGGAGATGCAGTTGGAGAAATACCTATAAGCAGTAATGAGGACTGTCACATGAGAGCCAGGTTCTTGTACCCACTGCAAGGGAGTCATACCCTCTGGGTGAAAAAAAAGCCCTCTGAAACCTTTGAGTGGGGAAAGTACAGGTAGTGTCAACTGCCAAGCACTTTATATGACATGGACCCTATGTGTAAAATTCTAAGTAATCCTGACATGGGTGGTCAAGGGAGGTTGTAGCAGATCTCTGGCTCCAAAGGAAGTGCTAACAGCTTCATAGCACTAAGGCATATACAAGAAGAGGCCTAAGCTCAAGATTTTTTCTGTTTACATAAATAAGGTAAGAGAAAAGAAGTAATATCCTCTTTATAGGTAAAAAAAAGCCAAGGATCACAAGTAGCTTTCAGGGGGTCATCCAAGAGCTTGTCATGGAGGCAGGACCTGACTAGTGTCTTTTTTGTGTCCCTGGGATTCCTGTCCTCAGCTTTGAATAGAAATGTACTGATTCCTAAGCTAAAGTGGCCCAGTGACAGAAGTGCACCTGTGGACTATAAACTCAAAAGGAGAATGGGAGGGAGGTATGCTCTATGTGTGTGTGCATGAGATCTGAAAGTGTCTATAGATAAAATGAGGATGTGAATTCCTAACACTCAGAATAAGGAAATAACACTGATGCTTTCTCTGGGAGTGGTGAAGTGGGTTTTGTGTCATCTTCTGTGTAAGTGAACTTCATCCCCTCCCTGCCTTCCCAGGTAAATTCCTGCTGCATTTGACAAAACATGTAGTCCATAGAAAGAAGGGAAATTCCCTGTTATCAGCAAGATCTTAAGCAGTCACAGGATGATTACATGAAAAAGCCCTATATATGGCCCCTACAGGACAACCATTTTAACACTGAGCTTTTACTGTAGCTTTTATGGTTGGTCTTTCAGTAGATACACATGGCTTCATCAAAAAATGCTAAACTTTTGATAACTCTTTATCCCTAGGGATCTCCCTAGGATCTTACTAAACTCTCCCATAATATCCTCATAGGTAAACTGAGGAAGTATGGGTTAGATGAGTGGACAGTGAGGTGGACTGAGCACTGTCTCAGGGATAGAGCTCAGAGGGTTGTGATCAGTGGTACAGTCTAGCGGTGTTCCCCAGGGGTTAATACTGGGTCCAGTCTTTTTCATCATATTCTTCAATGACCTGGGTGAAGGGATAGAGTGTACCCTCAGAAGTTTGCTGATGATACTAAACTGAGGGGAGTGACTGACACACCAGCATGACCTGGACAGACTAGAGAGCTGGGCGGAGGGGAACGTAATGAAGTTCAACGAGGGCAAGTGTAGGGTTCTGCACCTAGAGAAGAATAATCCCATGTATCAGTACAAGTCAGGGGCTAATCTGCTGGAAAACAGCTCTGTGGAGAATGGACCTGGGAGTCCTGGTGGACAAGTTATCCATGGGACAACAATGTGCCCTTGTGGCCAAGAAGACCAATGGTATCCTGGGGTACAATTAAAAAGACGATGGCCAGCAGGTCAAGGGAGGTTCTTCTCTGTCTCTACTCTGCCCTAGTGAGGCCATATCTGCAGTACTGTGTCCAGTTCAAGAGAGACAAGGAACTATTGGACAGAGTCCAGCAGAAGGCTACAAAGGTGATGAGGGACTGGAGCATCTTTCTTACAAGGAAAGGCTGAGGGACCTGGGCCTGTTTAGCTTGGAGAAGACTGAGAGGGAATCGTATCAATGTCTATAAATATCTAAAGGGTGAGTGTCATGAGGATGGGTCCAGACTCTTCTCAGTGGCGCCCAGAAACAGGACAAGGGGCAACAGGTACAAACTTGAGCACTGGAAGTTCTGTCTGAACATGAGGAAAAACTTTCCTTTGAGGGTGCCCAGAGAGGCTGTGAGGTCTTCTCTGGAGAATTTCAAAACCTTCCTGGATGTGTTCCTGTGCAACCTGCTGTAGGTGAACCTGCTTTAGCAGGGGAGTTGGACTAGATAATCTCCAGAAGTCCCTTCCAACCCCTACCATTTTATGTTTCTATGATTCTGTAAACTGTCTCCTCCCCTTTATGATGGAAGCATGTTTTCCTCATCAGCTCTGGTCTAGAGCCATGCTACATGGTTGAGGGGAAATCTCTTTTCAATGGGAGTATATTTCTGCCATCTCACCTCAGACACTCCTGAGATCTTGTTTTCTCTATTAACAGCATATAGGCACACCAATTTACAGACACAAACCCCCAAAATATTTGCTCTGAACATCTGAAAAGCAGTCTGAAGCCACTCTTCCTAAGGCTAATGGGAATGAGATCCTGATTTCAGTGAGAATAGGATCCATTTTAAGCAGGGCAACATGAAATTATGTGCAGTTTGGATGTTTAGACTTTGCAAGTAGCTAATAGTCATGCACATAATTTCACCTTTATTTTAAGAATAAAGTGCATTCCTGTTATCCTCATTATGGCAGAGCAGCTTGCCAAGGAGGGGTATATTCAAGCAGAGAGTTAAGGCAATGATTTTGCCCTTCGCTCTTGCAATATGAGCAGCTCAATGTTAATGGAATACACCTATATTGATTTTTAAAAGAATTATTATTACTGTATTTTATTTCTTTTGATTTATGTTTCTATTTAATTTCATTTCATCAGATTTTCCTCTACTTCTACATGTTTCTAGGGAACAGAAGAGGGAGAAAGAGCAAGGGTCTGATCTGAAGCCACTGCAATCAGGTAGCAGACTTTCCTTTGCTTCAGTCTTGGATAATATCTCAAGCAAGGTTGTGTGCTGGTAACCAGTACTTTGAAAAGTTCTCATTTAATCCCTGACACAAAACCAACCCTTGCTGAAAACATAAAAAACACATGCCATTCATACTGCTTAAGCACCAGAACATGTTATTAGGGAAAGCTATAACAACCACAGTGACGCTCTACATGTCAAAGGTCGGCTTTTCACTCAAGTCAGTGGTATTGGTGGTAAAATCCAAGCCCAAGATGTGTGTTTTTTCTGAAGAATTCAAAGATAATGATATGGACTTTTTTTTCACTGCAGGTGTGGTCTGAGTGACAATGTCTATAATTTGTTGGGAAGTAGCACAAAAAGGAAGCTGCATTTTGTCCCCTTGATCCCAGCTGGCAGCTGGTAGAGAAGGTCCAGTAGTTCTTAAAAGTTGGTCTGTCCTCTTTTAGGTGAGACAGTTGTGTTTTCTGAGCTCTGGCAAAGAGCAGCTGATTTTGCAGAAGGGGAATATGCAGAGTGAAACCACTACAAACACTAATCCTACCAGAAATAACCAGCTCTCCCTTCTCACTGTTTAGAAATGGAGAGTACAAAAACTCCAGTGATTCATTCTCTTATCTACCAGAACAGGGAGAAAAAACCCACCTAAATAAAAGTGAAATGTTTTACTCAGACATATGGTTTTACATGAAATTCTGTTAACCTCTTTCTTTGTGGTAGTTTGTAGAAGACAACGAATCCCGAAATTTCATATTCAGTTCCTTCCTAAGGATTCCTCTGAAGCATGTGGGCTGGCAGACTCTCCCTGACCAACTTGGTCTCATGAGCTTCCCAATGATCTTCTCTCTAGATAAGAAGAAAGCTTTGATGGCTTATTCCGCCTGGTTTTGTTTAGACTTTTTTTTCTTGAGAAGAGACCTGTCTGGCAGAGTGAGCCTCTCCTTTTGCTTCCCCCTTATGCCCTCAGCTATCTATCAGAGAGCTGACAACTTCCTCTTGTCCTGAGAGTCTTGAGCTCTTCATACCAGCATGGTTATGAATAGAGGCAGAAAGAAAAACGCTAATATTCAAGAGGTACCTTCATATAAACAGTTTTAAAATTGATACATATTGATTACATCAAGGGAAGGGGGAACATGATTAGGTTGGGATTTTTTTAATCTTTTCGTACTCCAGTAGTTACTGTCCTTAAATAACAACTTAAAATAAACAACTTAAAATATTAAAATCACAAAGTTTCTGACCTTATTACAGTGGTTCATTCCTTGCCCTTTCAATAGGTCAGTTCCTTCATTCATCAATCTGAAGTCAAAAGGAATTGTTTTGTGCAAGAAGAAAAAAAGGTTGATAACAGATAACCACAAACCATTTATGCCAGCACTGCCACTCATGGGGTTTTATTTCAGACGAAATGTGTCCTGACTTCTAAGTATTTTGCATCTTTGCACTTGGGATTTTTCAAATTTATTTATTTATTAGATTTTTTTTTTTTTTTTTTTTTTTTTTTTTTGAGGCTGAGGGTGGTCTGATTACAATGTAATTCATCAGGGAAAAGAAAGGGCTGCAAACATGATTTCATAATGCATCAGAGGGTTTGTGGCTATTATGCCAGAACTACAAAGCAAATGCTGTGCTCTGGTTGTATGTGAATGTAGATGAAAATGGATCTAAACATATGTATACAATGGGTAGACAACACAGTCAAACCATCAGAAGCTTGCTTAATGAGCCAGGATTTTTATGAGTCAAGAGAAAGCATACTGCAGATGAGCAAAGCAACTGAGAGCTTCAGCAGCTGATCCAGTGACCACATTTCAGACATAAAAAGTCAGAGTGATCAAGATGGCCATTGAAGTTTCCAAGCAACCAGATGCTGTGGTAAAAGTATCTCAAATTCAATGTTTGGTCTAGACATGAGCTAGAAGTGAGGAGGAGTGAGAACAAGATTTAATAATTTCAAGGCACAATGCATTGTCATACCAGGTCAAACAGGTTTGGTAGTCCATTTTGCCCCTTCTCCTCCTTCTGCATGTTAAGAACTTTTTAATGCTTCAGATCAGTTCTCCTGCTCTTCTTCCTACAACAGCTGAGAACTCAGTGGTGACGTGAGTGACTTAGCACACAGCAAAGGTGAATTTGTGGCCATCAGTCACACAAAGTGCTGTTAACATCTTCAAAGATGTGTACTGTTTGTATACCCAGTCCTCAAAGTTTCATCTCCACCTCTAATGACAATTTCACTGTAGGTAATGGCACTTTATCTGCAGACTTTATTGTATTTCATCATTCAGGAAAAAAAGAAAAGTAGAAGATGCATATATATGTGTGTGTGTGTGTGTGTGCTGTTCACACTGGCTTTTTTCATGCTAAAAACCATTTCATTTAATCGACAGCTTGTACATTCATGTCTGCAGTGGGAGAAATACATGTAGTTATTTGATGGTCACTGCCTAGCTGTTTAAATGGCCACTTGCTAAAACTCACTTAGCATTAAAATTAATTGGCACACCCCCTGACAACCTCAGCAGAGAAGTTCAGGAATACTAATAGAATATCCTTTAACTTCTCAGGAAGGTTCCTGCAGCCTTTACTGACTTAAGCAAAGAGACTTCTCAGCACATCTGTGGTGCCATTGTCTTTCTCCCTTTTGTACATAGTTTGGAGACTCTGGGTTTTACCTTTAAAAGCTCTGTTTTTCACTCATTTTTAGGTGTAAGATGCCCTGCAGTCTCTAAAGCTCTGACACAGGTGCCCAGACTTTATATAGAGATTAAAGAGGGTCAGCTCTGCATGCCTAACTAATAGCATTATTCCTTTGTCTACTAAATGTCTTAGTAATTAGGTCCGTAACAAGGGACAGGAATCTGTCCATTAAGATTTATTCTAGGAGATTTCATATTCCTCTTGAAATGCTTTTCAGTCTTCATGGAACTGATTGATACTTCGAGGTCTGTTTAGAAAAATAAATTAGGCAATTCAGAGCTCAAGGCCATGACGGCTGCCACATTTCTGGCAGAGGGGAAAGATCAGTTACCTGGAAGCCGAAGCCAAGCTTAGTCAGCGCTGCTGCTGCTTTACCCTTCCCCAGCTCATCTGGGCAGGGAGCCAGCTTTTGGGCCTCAGCTAGGTAAAGACTAACAAAAAAACCCAGTAAATTTCCAGCCAGCTTGGCTCCCTGGCTTGGCCCATGGTAGGGAGGGAGCAGAAACACACAGCTGGGGTAGGAGATGCTTAGGTCCTCACTAGGGCTGACTTCCCTCTGGATCTGGACAGGCACATGAAAGTTTGGGGAGGATACTGTTAAGCAGGGTTTTGAAGATCTTACTTTTAGACCAGAGAGTCTGACCTTTGGGTTTTTATCCTTTGTTCTCCGTAGCCTTTGACACTTGTTTCTGATCTACATTTCAAATAGAAATGTAGCATGAAGCTGGCCAGGTTCACCTCAAAAGAAAATGTTGCTCTGGTTGTAAAGTTGCTCCTGTATTTGTTCCTTATGCTTTGAAAAGTTCCCATCTCCAGCTGTGATGTGCTTTACACTATGAATCTGATTATTAATGGTCTTTGTTAACAAAGCTTCACAAAACCTTAATTTATACAAAACTTAAGCATTTTGACCTAAGAGGTGCCTACCAGTTGGATGGGCCAGCCATGGAGAAATGTATGGCAACTTTCTCTACTTACATCCTCCATGAAAAAGCAGGGCACAACAGCAGTGCCCCTGCCATGGGGTTGTTTTTTCTTAATGCTCTTCATGACACAGACCACTTTAAAGCGGGTTGGAAGGCAGTCTTTGTCAAATTTCTAGTAACACATCATGGATCAAGTTTAATTTTTTTTTTTTTTTTTTTTTTTCTGAACCAGAGTTACCAACACTAATTGAAACCTGACAATGCTGCTGAGGCCAAATTTCATGAGAACAACAAAGTTACTTAAAAAAAAATAAAATGATTCATTCCCCACTCAGTGCACTGTCAGTTACTGGTACTCCCCACGCTTAATGCCTGAGGTAGCTAATGGCATTAACACATAAAAGAAATCATCAACATGCTTTTGACTCCCATTGGAATCCTTTATTAAAATAGTCCTGACACTTTTTTCTGTGTTTGTAGAGCTGGTATGCCAGTAGCCACACGACCAGTACTCTGACCAACGGAGTGATAATTCCCAGAAATACAGAATTTGTTTAGACTGCTCCAGACACAGCCACCTTGACCGGATAACCTCTTCTGGGTTTTGCAATGCCAAGCAAGTATCTGTTCTGGCAAGGCAGGGTCATGCTACAGCCAGGAGCATGGCTCTCCTGGACCTGCATTTGGCAGGCATGAGAAAACAAAAATGTCTCCTATTTAGGGCCATCCTGTGCAGCTGGAGACTTTTCCATTCTTTTCCTCCTGCCCCGGGGTACACACATTGGCCTAGCTTTGCCGTGCTCAGCAGCCGGAGAGTCACAGGGGCTCCATGGATTGTGTCAAGGGAGCCCACTGGCATCAGAGGGACTTCCATGGCTGACGAGCAACTGGCCATTAGAAAAAAACATGCATAGAGAAGTTGAAAATACAGAGCATTGGTAATATTGTCTTCTGTGGAGTAAAAACGGTGGTGACCTATTGCCAGAGAAAAGTTCCAACAACTCAGTGTCCTTTCATCGGGAAAGAAAGAAAGAAGGAAAGGAATGAGGACAAGCTGGGAGCTTTATCCTTCCCCTACACTGTTCTTGTGTGTGGGCCACACAGCCATGCCGCCTGCTTTCACTTCCTACCCTCCTGCCCTGGCCCCACACCAGTCCTTTTCACCCAAAAAAGCATATGTGTGTGTGTAAGGAGGAGCGAGTCAAAGGGGACTCAGCATGTCTGGTGGCAGGAGGCACTTTACCCTGCCTGTGCTGCAGAGTCATTACCAGACCATAGGCAAGTAGTATTTATCTAGCTTCTGATCAGAAGAGTTGAGAAGGGAAGTGAGCTTTAACCAGAAAAAGAAATTACTTTGGAAAGTTGCAGAGGGTTACATAACACGTTGTGGTGTTAAACAACAAAAGTATTGACCCCTATGCTCATCAGATAGAAGTAAAAGCAGTGAAGTATCCTTTAAAATTATAGCACGTGCGTATGAGATGTCATGTTATACAAGTGTTTACCTACTAACACATTTGCCTTCCTATCTCTTGGACTACACTATAACATTTTATTGCTTTCAGAACTGTAGACACCCATTTATGGTGCTGGCTATTATGAGGAAAGTAAAAACCAAAAATCCAAAGGCTGATAAAAGACAACTAAGTCAGTGGAAGTGTATATAAATCCAGGGCATAAATAGTCCAGCTCTAGAATGACCTGTTTTTTTGAGACAGCTGCAAGCTCCAAATAATTGCAAAATCTTACAATGGTGAATCTTCCCCATAGCTTCTCTGTTGAACTGAAATCCCTAAGGATCTGTGGGAGAAAGACATTTCAGAATTGGAATTTTTTTTTTTTTTTTTTTTTTTTTTTTTGGTCTTGTGTGGAATAAAAAGTCACATTTCCTGCAAAGCAAAAATTCCAAAAATTTCAATTTGCAACCACAGAAGCATTTTGTCAGTGTCTTACAGCTAATTTGCAGAGATTTGTACAGTTTGGAAAATATTAGACAGACATAGCATATGCACCATATTAAAGTTGCATTATAGCAACAATATTCCAATATATGACATTTCTATGCATATAGGTTAACACAGTAATTTACCTTAAAAAAAAACTAAATAATGCCATTGTGATTCTCCTCATGCCATTCAGCAGCAGTGAATTGGGCACATTAAATACACTCTGAGTTGTCTCCCCTCAAATATTCTCTCTTCCTCCTTTTCCCTCTTGCCTCTCGCTTTCAGTGTCCTCTCTGCGGTTGTGCCACGTTGCCCTTGCCTTCCAGAGGCAGCTCAAAGTAGCCTCAACAAGAAGAAGTGGTTACTCCTATGGGGAAAGAATACTCGACTTTCCAGTGGCCCAGATGAGTTGTTTTACTTTCAACAATTGACTTCTGCACACTAAACTTCAGCATACAGATCCCTCCTGTGCCCATGACTCTAGATTTGGACACAGGAAAGTATAATTTAACCGTCTGGCTGTGGTTTGTGCTTTTTGAATAGCGGTGAGAAACGTTTCACCTACACAAAAGCCTGGTCTGGCTGGACTTTCAGCATTATTTAGAAGGCAGATTTGTCAGGAGCATGGGGCAGCATCAGCTGTATTCAGCAGTGCTCTGATTTTTAAATTTAGCTTCTTTAGCACTACTGCCCAGTTTCCCCATTCCTTGAGTGTTTCAGTGTCCAATTTTAGTGATTCTGTGCCCTCGTGAGAGTGACTACCCATGAGCAATTGGCAGAGCCCGATACACGTGTCACTCACCCTTCCACAGACCATTTCTTTTGCATTGCTTTGTGTTTGACCTGGTTTTGAACGCGCTAACCCTATTTTTACCAGGCTGGTTAAACAGTGCCTATGTGCTCTGAATTAGCTCAGAAAGTAATTAGCCACTTATTTAGGTTATTAAGCAACCACAGCCTGGACTACTATTTGTGCATGTGTAAGCCTGGCTGGCGTAGGCTTGTGTCAGCACGTATTTATTGCTGCAGCTGCCACAGCCAGCAGCCAGCATGAAAGACTTTCTCTTAGTTTTCCTTCAGTCTTGAGATAAGGCAAGTAGTTCATTCCAGGACTCTGCATGGAGGTAATTAACATGTCCATCTACCTCAGATATACATTTCACTGTGCATCCTTAGCTAGGAGATGGGGTCCATGGCTGTAGACCAGAGTTTGAGCTAATTGCTAACTCAGCTTTAACCTACATCACTCCAGGTGCATTCTGGGCACTGCTTATCAGGACCAGCAGGAACTGCCATGGCCTCTCTTTCCTGTTAGCTCCCAGCTCTGACTTTGTGCTTTCTCTTATTCGCTCTGCTGGTAGCATTGTGCCCTTCCTCAGGTCACTTGCGCAGGGTTGCACCATGGCGTGCACATCTCCATCCTGCACACCACTGCTCCTAGTGCAATGAGACCTGACGTATAAAGACAAAGTGTGGTTTTGGACACAAAAAAGACAGCTGCTTGGGTTAATCCAAAACCACCTTTTTCCCTGCCTGCTTTAGCCTCCACTTTCATCTCAGTATTCAAAAACGTGTCTCCTCTGGGATTTATTTAGAGATGTGCTGTTGGACTAGAAAAGACACAAAAGACCTCTCACTTTCCTACTGGAGTATTACCAGAATAACAACCGTAAGCAGTCCAAAATGTTCTTGTCCTCTTCTTCTCTCCTAAGTGTTACTTTGGTGATGGTTGCTGTTTATTAACCCCACAAGCCTCAATTACAAAGTCTTGAGGAAAAGAAACAACAGTTGCGAAATTTCCAGAGCTGGCATTGTGTCCTTCTTGCCCACAGCACGTAGTGTTGTTGCTTAACAATCAATGTAAATACTCCTTGTCCCTTCACTGCTGAATACATTACACCCATCTGACGCCTCATCTCCTAGACAAGCTGGGAAGTTTAATTAACTCTATACTTGGGCAAATGTCATTGCAAAAAGTGAGGAAGGATGAGCTTAGGTGGACCTGGTGCTACCTCTGAGATGATTGCTGATCTGCTCAAGGTAAATCTGCTGGGTGTCTCGTCTTCCATGGTTAAGTAGGTGCCCGGGCCTGATGGGTGGTGGCTCTTTGTGGACTCTAATTCTGGTGATTTATGAAAACAGCAAAAATTTAGAAACCTGGCTGTCAATGTCCACCTTTCTCCTCCAAATTTGAGTGGTCCCATAGCGGGCTCTGCTGGTAGCACTGGCAGTGCCTGAAATGGAGTTTTAAAAAAAGGAAATCCAAAACCAAACAAACGGGAAAAAAAAAATAATTCCTCATTCCTTTGTCACTTTCCTCTTTTTGCTTAAAAAAAATAAATTATGCAACTTATTCTTTGCTCAGTGATGCCTTAATCCCCATGAAAGAAACAAATGATTCATTACAGCTCAATGCTTTACCTCCTGGTCGAATGTTCTTCAAATTAGGACAGGATAATTGCTATGAGACTAAATAACTGAGTATTTTTGAGAATAAACAGCCTTCTGAGAGACAAGAAATATTGCCTTCCAGATTTTCCATCAACAGATCTTGGAAAAAACGTGATCTCTTGCAAGGCTGCTGACACTGTGCCGTTATGTTCAGAATCTGAGTATATATAAGTGGAAAATCCATACTTGCTCACAGGAAACAAATGCAGATTCCTCATACAGAACATGAGTTGGAAGGAAATGATCTTTCACTCTTGGATTAATATTTCTGATTTAAAAACAAACAAACAAACAAAACCTTCCCAAAATTATGTTTAAAAAGACAAGTGAAGAGGCAGTTTGGATAAAAATGTAAAATAAAATTAATCCAAGACTGTCTAAAATAGTATTTCCTTCCACAATCCCCTCATATTTCCTTCCCCAATTCCCAAATTACCATTTTATTTTACAGAATTCTAATCAAAACATTTATCTGTAACCTGTCTTCCTAGAAGCATAAATAGACAAATGTAAGGACAAGAATCTGAAAAGGGAAGGAGGATCTCTCACAGTTTAATTAATTTAATAATTTGATAATTTATCAAATTATATTTT
>JANIJG010022517.1:216566-253823 GCA_024611175.1 Megaceryle torquata
AAATTATATTTTTGATCAGAGGTGATAACTTTTTTGCTGTCTTCCCTGGTCAGTACTTAAGGGAAGAAAATGCAGTACTCACAATAACTATTTTTTACTAGTTTTATTTTAAACTATTTTTCTTCAAGGAATAAAATAAATCTAAGGTATCTAATAAGGAGGAAATGTAAAAAATTACTTGTTTTCCAAAGCACTGAACTGGGAGATTGCAATTGTTCTTAGTAGCATTGTTATCCTGAGCACCAAATCTCAATACTCTATTTTTAAATTGAATTTTTCACTGACATTTCAGGGAGAAAACCAATTTTTTTTTTCCAAGAATAAAAATAGTTTATGAGAACATAAAAATAACCTTCATCCTTAATGTTTTCCTTTTGTGCTCAAAAAGCTGTAAAGTAGTAGAGTTCACACTACATTTCATTTTATTTATTTTTTTTTCTCCATATACTCTACTATCACAGCATTATTTCAATTTGAAATAGCTCCACTTAAAAAACATGGCATTGCAGGGACCAACATTTAAAGTCAGTGTAGTGAATCAATCCACACATTTATAGTTTAACATTCCTTCCTGGATTTTCTAAGTTTGTTTAAAAATATCTCCTTTTGTGTTGGAAGCTCTGTGCTTTGCAAGCCTGTATGGCCCTTTAATAATGAGGAAGAAGCATGTCAGCAACTACTGCATCTCAGCTTAGATTTGCTTGTTAGTTAAGAATTTGCTTCTTTTGTATTTCTCACTTCTTTTAGTATCACCACCACCTGCCTAACAACTTTGTACCTTCCCTGTTCATCTTCCACCTTGCATGTGTTTAGATGCTACCAGGTATCTTGATAGTTAAAATTCTTTCTGAAAAAATTGTTTCCTATTTTGTGTTAACCCCAAAGTTGGTGCAGAAATTCTAGATTCTATCTCCTACAATGGTCTGCTTATCTGGCTGAAAACCAGGCATTTTTCTCTTGGAGAAGGACCACACAAAAGAAAACTTAAACAAATGCACAAAAATCGGATTTTTTTCTCCTGGAACACTTCTCAGAGAACATTTGAATTTAAGTTATCACTCCAAAAGACAGAAGAGGATAGCATAAAAAGAAATATTTTTATTTAAAAATGTGGCTGTAATATCACATAGAGGTTTAGTTTGGGTGTTCTCCATCTCTGAACTTTTAAAATCTGATCCATGGTGCTCTTTTGCATGTCCTTGGACAACTGAAGAAAACTTAAGAAACTTAAGAAAAATGTATTCACTTTTAAGTTGTCTACCCAAGAGTCTGTGCTTCCACTGGAGATTTGGGGGTGACCAGATGATTAAACTTGAAAATCGTTGATCTATAGCATAGGATGGAGGTTACAGGCAACTGCTCATCATCTCCCACAGCAGGGCTAAAAGGGTCAATACCATTCTCAGATGTGCAAGCAGGAACCTGTCGCCAGGACAAATGCCGATGTTCTCCCATTTTCCCCTTTTTTGGAAGCTAAGTGTGGAAAGCCAGCTCTGCTGAGGCTGGGAAATTCCAGTAGTGGAGGCTGCAGAGGTGTCAGGCCAGGCTGCTCCCAGGGGGGACCCTGGTCCTCACTTAGGTGGGTGACAGAAACCTGTGTGTGTGAACCCCTCTGGGAAGGCAGATGGAGTTTCTATTTTGAGGCCATCTCACCACTTATCTAGAAGCTGGGTGATTCTTATCTGGCAGCTCAGGAGTGGCTGGTACTGCACTTGCTCCTGATAGTTTTCCAGGAAGGTGACAGGAGGAAACTCCCTGCAGCCTTCCCCAAGGGTGAGTGTGAGTCATGAGATCCTACAGCTGGGGTCAGATCCTTACAGACCATCTGTCTGTCTGTCTGCACACATACTATAACCTAGCTTGTATATCCCCATCTGTTGCAATTGTACCATCACCCCAGAGCAAGCCCATTCCAAAATAATACAGACCTGAGGCAGGAGTCAGATATGGATGAGAAAATCCTTTGCAATAAATATGGAAGGACTGTGCATAGAGACGTGAGCCCACCCAAGAGGATTGGAGGGTAGGTATAGGAGCAGTGGCCACCCATCTGAGAAAGAAATAGGAAGTAGCCTTTGGAGCTTCCCTTTCACATTGCATTTTCACACACTGTTCTGGAAAATATCCTCAGAGAAATCCAAATGGGCTTGAAATGTAGTAATTTTTAGTTTATAGCCTTTAAACTGCTTTTCAAGCATGTAAGTGTGAATTGAAAACTTGCTGGGTTTTTTTTCTTTTGAAAAACTTGCTTGAACTTTTGCTCTGTACGAAAAGTGTCTGAGGCAGAAGTGCCAAAAGTTTTGTGAAAAAAAAAATCATTAAAATCTTCATGACTTTGTGTACCCAGTGCTGAATCATTGTTTTGAATTACAGGCAGTTACTGTGGGTTGAGACATGGGTATGACTTGTTTTCTCAGCAGAGTATTCATATATAAACAGAAAAATGTAATAGGTTTTCAACTTGAATTCTGTTGTGATAGTTCAAAAATCATATAATATTTTCCTCACACTGCTTTGGTTGGGGTAATTAAAAACTGTTATTATCTTTGATGTGAACTGTGAATATACTCAAAATACATATTCCCATGAAAAGTCACACTTACTGAAAAAAAGAAAAAGAATGGATTTGTATGTGGAGTACATATTTCTTTGTCATTGACTAAGCAAGGGCATCAATTTTCTCAGAGGTCCTTTGCTGTTTTTAAAATGTAGCAATGACACAACATCACATTCAAGGTTCTACTGAAATTTCCAAATCCTTTCCCTTAGAAAATACAGTCATTAAGTGCTAGGGATAAATACAGTATCACTCAGTTAGAGCTTACAAAGGGAACCGAAGAAATCACACTTTACCCCTCCTGACCAATATCCTTTCTTAACATTATAACCTTAGTTATAATAATTGATAACTGGTTTTTTTTTTCTCATAATTTAAGAAGTATATTCTGCACTGCTTATTTTTCATTAAATTCTTTCTCAGTAAGAGACAGTTTATAACTGGAAATGCAAATACACTTGTGGAGTGCAGTTCCTGGGCTATGGACTCCAGATGTAGCTTGAGAAGGTGCTTTCATCAAGTGGGTTGCTTCTATCTCTAGCTGTGGAGATTCTTCAGCTGTTTCACTGCTGGCACCCCAAGTGTAACTGGTAGCTGCAGTCACTGTAGGGCAAAAAGAGACCTTGTCATTATTCACACAACTATATTCGCACAGCTTACAGGCACATGAGAGACTAACAGGATGATTTCATATGATCAATAGCAATCACAGGCTATAGAGTTACCTCCAGTAATTCCTGCATCAAGTCTCATAACCTTTGGCTGAATTAGAACATATCTTTTTGAGAGAGCTGTAATCTTGATTTATTAGTTTGATTTGATTTCTTTACCTTATTCCCTTGTGGCTTGAATTAGTTCCAGATATGTATTATTGTTTGAACTGGAATTCCTGAATTCCCAAGTGCAGTCAATCAGGCAGTAAGATGTACTTTCAGGCATACCTTGCACTACTGGTCCTGGGCACAGACTTTGTGTGAATTCTTGGCCTTCTCTGTAATTTTTCCAGTGTGCCCCAAGCCTGAAATCTAAATGGATAACATGGCTGTGGGAGGAACATAGTACCTGAAAGAATCTGCTGTGATCCAAAGACACCTGAGCTGCATTTTAAATTGTCTCTGGTTGTAAACAGTGATAGTTGCAGGGTGCCCCAGTGCTGTGGGGTCTCATGACAGGATACATCACCACGGCATTCCTGTAAGCTCTTGAGATAGCACAGAACAAGTAGAAATCTCTTAATGTGTGCACTTAGGGGTGAACATTGGTGCCAGAACTGATCTACCCCAGGTTCTCTAGCTCTGGAATTTGTTCCCATTAGAGACCTGCCTTGGCTTCTGTGGGATGGGGCTCCTGGCAATAGGTAAGGCATGTTTATTTGATTTAGTTTTTTGGCTAATTTTTGCTGTTGATTGATTGACTCCTGCTATGGAGGAAAGGATTATGGTGATGGTGATGCTACTCCCTATGGGTGATTTTATACAAGATACAGCTTTTAAAACTCTCATGTGGACAGCTTTCCATTACAGCTCTAAACCAGCTAAGGTAATTTTACAATCCTGCTTCACTCATCCTTGTCCTCTTTCCAGCCAACAGTATAGATGGGGAGATGCACTAGTAATGCAGGTGCCCACTGTTATGCAGTGTTTTCTCTTTATATGCTAATCTCAGGGTAAGAATAATTTTTATGTATACAGCATTCTTACCAGAGTTGTATTTCTCATGATCTGATGTGGCATATTTTACCAATATGTCTTCATTTGGCTGTAAGAGAAGAAAGCAGAATAAAGCCAAGAAAGTGGTACTACAGAAATATTAAGAAATGCTGAGTGGGTGGGGGAAGGAAATGACTTCAGAGACTGAAGGAATGAAAAGAGGAAATTACTTCATTCCCCGCGTTGCCATGCAACGTCTCAGCATCCAATCACAGGGAATGGGGCAGGTAAACAGGAAAGGATCAGAAGTAGGTCATTCCCCAGTGCAGTGGGGAAGGAGCACTGTAAGTAACTGCTCAGGGTGGCTCCAGATGTCCTGAACAATTAAAGCAAGAAAGGATTCTTGCAGCCTACCTGAGGTTCGTCATAGCAGCTGCCTGGCCTTCCTAGCAAACTTTCTAGGGAGTGGAAAAGCTGTAGAGACTTCTTACTGTTAAGTTTAGTCTTGATAATGTGATTTTGGTTTAGTTTTTGAGTCTTTATTTCATTATTCAAAAGTATATGCTTCAAGTAAACCCATTCTTCCGTACATAAATCTTCTCCTAAAGATGACTCTGGATACACTAACAAGCAACACGTTTAAGACCAGAATTATGGGCAGTCTCTTGCATGCCCAGTGCACAGTGCAACTGATGTAGTCCCAGCAGGTAAGTCATTACCAGCAAATTAGGAATGACCTGGACTCCTTTCTGCCAGGAAGGCCACCTGCACAGCAAGGCCCAAGTCCATTTGTCTCCAGAGCAGGACAACTGCATGTAAACTGCCTGTTGGCTGTGGTCTCTGGCCCCACTAACTTTCAGCTTGTGCCTGGGAATGGTTTGGCATGAGACAGCGCCATATAGCAGAGGCTGTTCAAACAGTTTAAGAGAAGTTCAGTTTCCAGTGCTTGGGAATATTTCCAGTTTTATCTGCTCTCATAAACAGATAAAGTGCTCCTGCATTAAGCTGCATGATGTGGTTTAGGGGTTTAAAACCTGGGGTCTGTGTATGTGTAATCTCTTCCAATACCTAACATAATCTAGGGAAGTTTCTTTGACAGACAGTAGTACAGTGGATTAGAGCCTGAACCACAAGGGTCTTCAGGGAATAGGTAGCACATTTGCAAGGCTCTCTTCTGACCTAGCCCAACTAGTGGCAAAGATCTCGAAGGCTGATCGGGAGGCCGTTGTGCATCCACTGCCTGCTCCACTCACCCACTCGGTGACTTCTGCCTGAACCAGCCATCAGGAAGCAGCAGTCACTGGCTTTGGTTCTGTGCCAGCTTCTGCAGCCTCATCCCCTCCTTCCTTGCAGTGCAGTGTCCCTCATGCTGCTGCAGCCTCGCATATTCAACACTGAGTTTTTTGGGTTTGTTTGTCTTTTTGTTTTGCTTTGTATTTTGGTTGGTTGGTTGTTTTTTTGTTGTTTTTTTTTTGCATTCTGAGTCTTCCTTCATTTCCTCTGGGGAATTTCACAACAGCTGGATCAACTGAATAACTTGGCTCGAAGATGCTCCATTTTCTACTGATTTCTGTGATTACAATGATAAAAGTTGTAGTATCAGGCAGTGTTTCACTAAGATCCGGAGAGCTATATAAAAAACATAGTTCTTTGGGGGCTTCCAGTACATGTGATATATAATGCTGAGGACTCCAGATCAGACCTGTTCTGGCTGGTTTATACAGCTCCACAGACAGTCCAGGTTTATGGCTGTTTTGTATCACCAAGATGATGCAAAGCATCCCAAGCATACTAGTTGAATGTGACCCATTGAATATATTGTATTTCTGGATACCTGAGGGAGATCATTGTTCTTCAGACCGGAACATTCTTTGTGATCTTGAGTCCTTTTTGATTGCAAACATAGGAGCCAGTAGAGGAAAAGAATCCTTAAGCCAAGATATCCCACTCATCCAGCTGTTAAAAAATCCCCAGAGGAAATGAGGGAAAACCCAGACTTCAGGAAAGCCTGAAACTTTGTATTAGGGATGTATTAATAATTGATTTACTGTCCCCTTTTGGCCAGTTCTGTGTTAACTTTCATTTGTTTTCTGACCCTAAGTCTATAATGTTCCTAAGCCTAAGCAGTCTGGTTTATGCGGCTCAGGTTTGGATAAGTATCTGATCTTTGGAGAAGGGGACTTATCCTGACTGGATCAATCTACTTTTTGATATGCACGTACGTCTGCTCGACACCTTCTCAGAAGAAAATTATTTGCACATAAAGCAACTTGCTGCAGTATTTTAGGAGGTCAATTTTAAAATTTGTGAAAGTTACATTAAATAAGCTATGAAGAAAAGAATGAATGTCCTTCCCCAACTCAACCAAATGAATAATTTGCTGTAATCACCTGATGCTTTTTCCTTGCATCCACATGCTGATGAACAGAATCCTGTTTAAACCACTCCATTGTTTAAGGAGGCTGTTTAATGAGGAAAACCAAGAACTCATATTAAACTCTTGACAATTGCTTTCTGGCTGCACATTAGTTAAATAAGCTTCCGGATCTTGTATTTGAATAGTGATGCTTTTGACTGTGTCTGCTTGATCTCATTCCTGTGAGCTACATAATGAGGAGGAAGCTGTAATGACTGGCTCCAGCTAAGCAACGTTTTTCTTGAAAACTCTGAGCCTTCAATACTTGAGACCAGGTCCCAGCAATGCCTGTGGTGCATGGTAGTGGAGGGAGGGCATGACACCACAGGGGCTCAGGAGAATGACCAGTGAGAGCTAGGCCTATATTAAGGCCCTCTTTACTAAAATGCTGGGTGTAGTGACTGAGTCACATCTTTTCAATGAATCACTCCTGTTCACAATATTTGCAAGGCCATGTTCCTTGCAGGGATAAGACCTCTCTAGCAATCCTTCCTTTTTTCAAGTCCACAGCCCTGAATGGATCCCAGAGTTTCCTTGCTGAGATATGGGAGCTGATCATCTTTGAATATCCTACTCAAAACAAAAAACACATTTGGAAAAAGGATTCACGATGCTACAGTCCAATATAGGACACCTTAGGAACAATAGTTCAGACCATGAGTCAATTCTCTGGTGTAAATCATAAAAACTTACATGTAAAACTCCTGTGAGAAAAATTATGACCTGCTCAGGAATCTGAATGAGAGCTTAGGCCATCTGGTGAGAAAAAATCTCTGATGCTTTGGATTCATTCTGACAACGGCCAGGGCAATAATTAATTCATTAGTGCCATGGATTTTTTGTATTAATTTCCCCTGCAGAAACATACTGCACTGAGTGTGCTCATTATGTTGATGTTTGTGTGTGTCTCGTTGCAACCAATTTTTATGGATATTTGGAGCCTTTTACTCAAACCACTGAAAAATTTGAGTAGTTTACCATAATAATTGGGTAGTGATGATTTCACTACACTCCATGTTTTACCAGTTGTCAAACATAATTATTAAATGACCAAAAATGCTGATGCTGATCTCTCTGGACATCTGCTGCACCCTGGTTCACAAACATATGGAAAAAGTAAGACATTTCAAAAAAAACCCAAACCAACAGTTTAAGGAAGTAGGTATTATAAATATAACTCACTGGGAAAAAAAAATCATCTTTCTCCCTTGATTGTCCAGCTGAATCAAACCCAGACTCGATCACACAGTAGTAGATGGCCTCTGTCTTTGTCCAGGGGATCCTCATCTGTTCCACCAGAGCTCCTGTGGACAGTGTTTCCCACCGGCTGCCTGCCCCAGGCTCTCCTCCAGTTGCAGCAACTCTCGTGCAGAGCAAGAGGGGAGTTCAGTGGAATTCAGGCCTTCTGAATGTAGCCCTGAGGCGATCAATAAAAGGCTATGTTTCTTTGATCTCCACATCCAGAAGAGTTAATTGTGAGCAGCTTGATTGAAGTAGGCAGGGTGTTACGCCATAGAAAGATACCCTGGGATATGTACTGAACTCTGGCCACAGAAGGGTTGCACTTCCCTAACTGAGAGCAGATTTGCTGTTCTGCTTGGAAAAAATCAACAGCAGAAGCAATAAACAAATGGAGCTATTATCTTTAAAATAAAGGAAGGATTTCCAGTTGGCTGGTTGTCCCTTATAAAACTATTTATGATGCACATTTTTGTATACGGATAAGAACATTAACATGCAAATAAATCAGTTCTCTGAAGAATGGTGGAAAAAAGCTTTGCTGATCATGTAATCAGTAGGCAATTTTTTTTCCATTTTAAGTAGAAAGAGCAACAACTACAACAACAACAACAACAACAAATGTAAAGTGGTGGGGAAGGTGAACAATCTGAAGAAATAAAGTGATCATATGTGTTTCAACTCTGTCAATATATAGCTCTCTGGCAATAAAAAATCCATATACCATGATCTTCCTCAGACTGTGCTGGCTGTAATACTCTCAATACTATTTTCAGCTATGCGAGAGCCCAGACCATGGCTTGAGGTTTTATTTTGCCTTTGTCATAGCCCTCCAGATCTGCACTGGAAAGTGCTGCCATCACTTTTGGAAGGGACCTGATCTGAAGACAGTTACTACTAGTGGGAAGGTGAAGCTCACCTCATCCTTGGGGTCATTCTGCTGTCCATTATAGGTCAGCTGAAAACAAGTATAAGCCAGTTCTACTGTCATTTTCAAATGAGTTCCTCAAATTCCTGGTTCCTCACAACAAAAAGGTTTCTGGAGAAAACTAGGAAGAGAGTGAAACCCTCCCTGTCCACTTGTGAGAAAATGGACAGGCTGGGTAAGGGTACAGTGCCTTTGCCACCTGCAGCTCTCCCCAGTATCTAAATGCACCAAGTCACACACTTCTCCACAGCTGTCTGTCTTCCTCATCCTGCTTGGGGCTTTCAATTTTGTTTCTTCATTTTAAAGTACCTAATTTCAGCCTTTCTTCTTAGCTCTACTAGCAGTTGCTTCTGTGGTATCCTCAAACATCTGATGATGTTGAAGTCTTAGGAAAGAAATAGACCATTCTTTTGTCCTATTTTACATGAACTTTACACTAGCCATTCCTGTGCTAGATATAACTTTACCTGCTGCTGCAATGTGATCGAAGTGTACCTTCCATTGCTGGCCTAGCTATCTTCTTTAGCCCTGTATGTGGATAGGAATATTAGCATACAAATAAGAACTCTAACCTACCACAAATTTCCTTCAGTGTTAGCTAGACAAAATAAATCAAAGCTCTTCTTTTCATGTCTTCTTGTCCAGGTATATGCAGTTCTTCTACCATTCTCATTTCTTGATTCCACTTGGTTCCTAACTTATCCTGCAAATGACATTTTTGTTGAGTTGTTGAGCCTTGGACATGCAGTTGGGATGAGCATCTGTTTTACAGTATCCTTTACAGAATCACAGAACAGCTGAGGCTGGAAGGGATCTCTCAAGATGGTCTAGTCTAACCTTCCTGCTCAGAGCAGCATCAACGAAAGCAGGTTGCTCAGGGCGATGTCTGTTTGACTTCGAGTATCTCTAAGAATGGAGGCTCCAAAACTTCCCGAGGCAGTGCTTGTTTAAGCATTTGACCACCTTCACAGTAAAATATGTTTTTCCTTTTATTTAAGTGGAATTTTCTCTGTCACTGGATATGACAGAGAAGGGTCTGGCTCCTTCTTCTTCACTTCCCCCTATCAGGTATTTATATACATTGATCATATCCCCCCTGAGCCTTCTCTTCTCCAGTCTGAACAAGCCCAGCTCTCTCAGCATCTCCTTGTAGAGCATATCCCCAAATCTCTTAGTAATCCTTATGGCCCATCACTGCACTAGCTCTGATTCTTTGTTGTAGTGAGGAGGTCAGGACTGGATCCAACATTTCAGATAGATCCTTAATTTCAGATTATTTTAACACTTTACTTGAACAGTTAGGCGCCTTTCCATAGGAAAATATAAATACAGGACATGGCATTCTTAAGCCGTAGCAAAGAATCATTAGTGGAAAATATTGCCAGGCTAAACATAAAACAGGAAGCCCTTTGGACAGGTATTTCAAAGTGATCATATAAATCACATGCTCACTTACTCTCTTGATTATACATGTATAGAAACTGCAATGCCATTAACAGAAAGTACAAGTGCTTTTACATCAAGAATCTGAGCAAGATGCAAGTGTTACTTTCAAGACCCGGGTGGCAAGTTTTAGCACTACAAACCCTGTTCCCATGTGAGTTAGTTCAACCCTTTCCCTCCATAAATGAGATTAGTAGCAAAATACCTTCCCATATACTGTGAGGTTTGTCAAAAAAGGATAGAAAGGACAAGATCTGCCCTATGGGGACAATAGCTGTTAGGGCAGTGATTGAGAAGAGAAGTAGCCAGCAGATGGCTGAAAGGAAAAGAACAGATGAGCTAAATTAATTCCAGGGAAGGAGAATCCTCTAGTGTCCTTTCCTATAGACTTGGACAGGTAAAACTAAAAGAAAGAGTCCGACCAGAACACTGTGCTGCTAGACACAGAGATAATGAACTATTGGTTCCCCCAGCTGATATGATGACCTTTATAATAAAGTACACCTTTTACAGACCAGAGACCTCTTCATATAACAGACCCAAGATTCAGCTGCTCAGCCCACAGTCTCTCAAATTAACTTGCAAAATCTCAGCATTTGCCTGGGGTTGGTTTGTTAGTAAATGGGGAAATAAGCATTACTCCATGCTCCCTTCCGAGGCCCCTCAAGCACTGGTACATAACCTTTCGCTGCTGTCACCCAAGTATTTGTGTGACTGAATTTTATTGCCTGAAACATTTGTTGAATGGTTGGTTTTTTGTTTTGTTTTGTTTTTTGATATTACTTTGCTTTAGCATGAAAATGTAATGCATGTCAGATATTTCCCTCTTCCTACATGTTCTGTGGACCCTTACTGGAAACTGCTCCCTCTTCAACTTTATAGGAAAAGGAGATTTTATGATCTTCTGTTTGTTCATTGTGCCAAATGTGCTTGAAGAACTCCATCACTCTGAATAAGTGCCAAACATTATAATGAACTTCTTCACCCTTCAGAGGTTGCACACGCGGGGGATTCTGTAGCAACAAGTCCCTCTGAGAAATCCTCTTGCAGATTAATGATAAAAGTTTCATGAGCACAGACATCACGTACCGATGTTGACACTTGCTAGTGACTAAAGGATAAATGACATGCAATGCAGTTGCCTCGATATCCTGTATTCTGACCAGATTTAGCTCATCTTCCTGCCTAATTTCCTTTGTCTTGTTTGTAGTTCTTTTTCTCCTTAATTGCTGCTCTAGCCTGTCTTTATAAATTGCATTCCCGCATGTTTACTCGTCAGGGGCACACAGTCACCATGTGACAGGACGTGTGTGCTCAAAACTGACAACGTGTGTGGATCAAAGCCAGCAAGGCAAAGAAAAAGCTCCATAAACAATGCTGTAAATAACATCTGGGTTGTCCAAATATGGAAGAACATGGTAGTTTTCCCTCTTTGTTGTTATTTTGTTTTGTCGTGGACATCTCCCTATAGGCACAAACAAGTCTGAAGGCAGTAATTATGGTACAGATTATTTTAAGCTAATTCTCATCACCAAGTGCATATAACAACATGCTGCAGACGGAAAATCCAGACAAGGTGAAGTGAAACCTCAGGAAATGAATGAACCACTGTTGGAGAACAAAGCCAGAAAAAAAAATAAATAAAAGGGGAAAAAAAATCCAAGGCAATTAAGAAACACATGGAAAATAATTAAAAGAATCTCAGTTCAAACATCCTCACCTCATCCCACTGCATAAGATATTGACACAATTTTTTCAACTTATCTAAATGTCAAAAATTGGAATAAAAACTGAGGAGAAATGTCTAAACCCACAGAAGAATGGAGTTAAGGCAAAATCAGTCCTAAATCTGAAAATGCTCCTGCTTTTGTTTTCTAAGTCAAAGTTGGACTGGATGGTACTGTGCTAGTATTTCAGGCTGTGGGTTTTGAACTGAATTTACTGTTGTCGCTTTGATGAGATGGATAATGAGGTGGATGAGAAATTTATTTCTCACATCCCCAAGGTTATCAGACACCAGCTTTTTTCTGGAGTCAGTGGAAAGAGAGGTGATGTGCACATTAAGCCTTTCCAGTGGGTACTGGGAGTGTGATAATACTATAAAATGGGAATTACCGTTCATTCATTCCATTTAAATTTTTAGCTTTTTCTATGGGAGACTTTCCTTTTCTTTCTACAGGGTCCAGCTCTATAGAGTCTTCTTTTAGTTGGAACCTCATAAAGGTAATGTTAAAACCAAATAAATTTATAAATAGCTAAATCAATTTGAATCCCTGGATCTACAAATTCAAGAAGGCTTTAGTCTCCACTAGGTTTTTTGAGTGTCAAAACAAGCTACACCATACTGAAATATGCTCTGATTTTTAGTATTTTCTCTTCAGAGAACTTCCCTCTTGAATTGTGTTATCTATAACCTGAAGTGGTGACAAAAGAACTGGAGGCTTTTCCCATTCCCTTCCTCAGACTTTGTGATCTTATATAAAGGGGAAACATAATTAATCCTCTTTGTCTGCGTGTGTATATGAGATCTCATTCATATTTAGAACAATCTACTCTTTTAGGATCTGCTTAAACATGATATTATGTCTTGCAAGAAATTTAAATAGAGTTGGTGGTGGTTTCAGATAGAGATGACAAAATTTCATAGTTTCCAGGAGAATGCAAGTCACTCATGACTTTGGTTCACTGCCTAAATGCAGAAGGAAATTCCAATTGTCACAGATTTCCGTGCACAGCGGGCAACATTTTTTATATCAAAATCTCTTCACTGCAGGCTGGCAGCAAGCCGCACACAAGAGCCCCACCGAGGCTGCTAAAAGCTCGGTATAACTGGGTAGCTGATGCCCGGCCCAGCTTCAGCATAGAACAGGGATTTATAGCTACTCAAACCAATAATTAAAAGGTTAAAATTACTGGTTTCTGTTATAATGTGATCCAAATCCCAGCGAGCTCCAATAGTGGATGGTTTTAGACTAGGTGTCAATAAATGCCCTCATCTTCTGTGAACCCAGTAAACGATTATGAGGCCAGGAAATATAATCTGTGAATCTGAGAATTTCTGATACTTTGTGTTGCTGATTTTTATTCAGTTGATTCATATGTTTGTAAATAATTCTCCAACCATTAAAAACAGCTTGGCCTGTTTTCTGCAGGCTAGTAATAGCTTTGCAGGATGCCAATATGTATACAAATATGGATCTTAAACCACATGGCCAATCCTGTCTAGACTTCTTGAGCAGCATTTCTAACATTGTCAAACAGAAGTATGTGCCATTTAGACCATATTCCTGTTAATAAAGTAACACACGTGTACTATCACCCTAAATCTGCAGCAAGCACTGCTTCATAGTACAGATGCTGACCCTTGTAAACTGTTCTATTAAAACCAGGCATGAGGGAGTAATTGGGACATTGTAGAAGTGCAAAGTCTGCATAAGGACAACCCACAGTGCTCTTCACAGATAGTTAAAGATTTTAGAAGACTGTGTAAAATGGCTGTTTGCCTGTTCATAAAATGAGATGGATGCAGCTCAACAGCTTTCTGGATCATGTGATGCTACTAGATGCTGACTAGGATGATGAGTATTTGTATCATGTATCATTTACCTAGAAGCATCTAGATAGAACATGTATTTATTACCAAAATGACTCTATATAATGTGGATTGTTCTGTCATGTCACCTAAATACAGAAATACAGAATTTATGCACCAAAGCCTGCAGCACCTCCTGAAGGTGTGAACATTTTGCTTCATTCCCTGTTCTGGTCAGAGTAAACCATCTCCCAGGTGAACAACAATTTACATGAGTCTTCAAAGAGAAACATGGTTAGGGAGAAATTCCACACAGCACCAGTTAAGTGGAGACAAGAACTTAAAAGCTAAGGAGATGATGGTCCTATCATTTGGACCCCCATGGTGCCTTCCCAACTATGAGCTGTTCCAGGTCCTCCTGGCACAGAATCATCCTGGCAGAGAACTGAGAGAGACCTGCAAGCAGACAAAGCTGTGAGAGCCTCCCCAAGACATATAACAACTTTCAGTGATCCAAGGGGACAGGCTGCTGCCAAAAAGCCTGCCTCTGCCAAGGGCTTGAGATAGGCCCTCTGCAGATGACAGAGTAAGAGATGAAGCCTTCAGGAAGCAACCTCAGGGATGTCTGTCAAAACCTGCACAAAGGAATCTGGTTTTGGGTATAAACCTTGACATTACAGCTTTCCAGCATTACTCCAGCTGGTGTGGAGGACTTAGAAGAGAACGGATAAGGGGTTGAGGAAGGGAGAGAACTCAATCTTGGGATTTAGTGTTCAGACAAGAGATTTGCGCTTCTTTACTCATTGTAGTTTATCTGCCCTATGGTGTCACCAGGAGGGGAGTTTCCAAGGAGCATTGGAGGGAGATGGCTGGATTTGGATTCGGATGGAGAGAACCATCACATGGAAAGAGCTCATCCCCGGGACTTCTTCATGTCCCAGTTTAATAAGGGGACCTTGCCTTCTTCCTCCTGCTTCTAACTGATCATGGGTGAGCTATGATACTTCACAAGGCAGGAACAGTGATGAAACTCACCTAAAACATTAATATAAAAGTAATTATTATTGGTGTCACATAGCAACAAATGCTATAATCAGAGTAATTTTATTTTTAAACTGAGAAACAGTAAATTTCCAGCATTGTTAGAAAATCACTGATGAATGAAAATGATAAAATCTTTTTTTGTAAGACGTTTATTTGTTAATGGCAACCTGATGTTGGCACATATCTTAATCAGGACATTATTTTTGTGCATTTTATTTCATTCTTCAGCCCAAATGACACATCCCTGAAAATATATAATTAAGACAACACAGGAGGATGCCATCCATGTGACACATAAGAATATCTACTTTATTTGATGACTCCATGGGTGCTACACTACATGGATGCTTCCCTACATGAGAAAAGGATGGCTTTCATTAAAGACTTAAATAAGAAAAACTATAAAGAGGGGTAAAGAGAAAATATTTAGTTCACATTAACAAGCCAGAACATTTTAACAAAACATTTCCTCTCAAAAAGAGACTTTTAAAATTATGGGTCTGATAATCTTGCTGTCTGTTTTGGTTTCCCTTTTGGAGGAAAGCCAATGGGAAGCTTGTGGCAGGATAGTTATTCCCCTGAAATATTGATTTCCTTAAATCTGATGATTTTGCTTATGAGCCTGACTATTAGACAAAGATGTCATGAATCGTTATCTGTGTGCAGGAGAGGCAAATGTCTACAAAGCTCTCTAGAATTGTTCTAGCCTTTAATATCAGTGTTTTGAAGATTTATTGATCTGCCTATGCTAGAAGTGGAGAATTTTGTTGTTAAGAAATTTAGTTCCTGTTTTCTCTAAGGAAATGACCAGAAAGCTACAGTTTTGTTCCAGTGGCAGCGTACTTCAGGCAGCAGTTCATTAGCTCTCCTACACAGAGCGTGCAGACAGTCTCTGCAAGAACAAGTGAGAAGGAGATGCATTTTCTAAAGTAGTCACTTTGCTGACAATGATAACCTCCAAAGAAGTATTTCTACATATTTTACTTGGTGATGCATGAGGTAGAGAGCAGGTAACTTGGGTGAGAGTTTTTAAGACTGAGTCTTAGGTGAGAAAAGATTTCTATGTTCACAAGTGTACAGCACACCCACAGAATCCAGGTGTGCTCCCCAGTCTTGGCAGTGAGAGGCTTCCTAGACCATTTTTTTCCCCAAACACCTGTACAAGGATATTTATTAAGATAAGTGTGTTTTCCTTAAAGAGTGAGCGTGCACGCGCTCTCCCTCCTCGCTGTAGGGTTACTGCTTTAGACTCTTTCCCCATCCTGCCTGGTTTCCTGCTACGTGTTTAAAGAAACAGAATATATATCCTCATAAAAATAATACCAAGTCATTGGTTCAGAAGAAAGAATATTACCATTTCAGTTGGCAGGAAGATTTCCTTCTGCATCAAGATGCCTAACTGAGACAGTCACGTCTGACTTGGGATTCAGTGTTATCCAAGCAGATGTAGTTTGGTCTTGAGGATGTTAAAAATAAGCTGGTGATAACCGGATAACTGTGTATTTTGAAACAACTACTTCCTTGGATACAGAGAGACACAGTGTGTATGCTTCTAACATCTGCACTTTTTCTTATTTGTGAGTGCATGAAAACAGGAAAATAGCATGAAAGACCTGAAGTGGAATTTTCGTTGTATCACAATTCTGCCAATGAACTTCCACTGGAAAGAAATTGACAGTTTTAATTGTGTTTTTTAAGCAAGTAATATACAATTCATTATTGTGTCATGCATCCTATGATTGTGAGATACTCTTTATTACTCATTGTTATATCAGGCAACATTTCTCTTCTGCTTACATCTGGTTTTATGTAGTTCCTAGCACTGGAAAAAAACATAGCACATGCTTTGTGGTATCTCTTCACAGCTGAGTTTCCCTTGCTTGCCTTTTAGAAGATACTTAGAATTTGCTTGGAACTTGATATTTTTGAAGCAAGTCTTTATTTACAAGTGATGACATTAATTATGGATAACACAAAGAGAATCAGTTCAGTAATATAATTTTGGAGTCAATCAAGAAACTCATAGTAATTAATAGATACTTCATTTTAATTTCTTGCAACAGATGCATGTGCTTCTCTTGGCAGTTAACTGCTTTCAGGCACTAATTTGACACCATATGGGTGTCAGATTTCTGATCTCAACAACTGCTTAATTAATTGATGTCTTTATCTTTGAATGGGTTGTCGTCTCAGATCAAAAACCGAAGTATGCTACAATTGTGAATAGAGAGAGCTTTCCTTAGAGACTAATACAGCATAACACCAAACACTGGGGTATGTTGTGTTTATGATTGATTTAACTTGGATATCACATTGCTGTAAGTGTGAGAAAGAGAGAGGAGATAGAAACTGAAGACAGTGCTGGGAAGCATATTCATAAAGTATTGCTAAACCCCAAAATCATGAATCACTTTTCCTAATAAAAACAACTAAACAAAAACCCAAACCCCAGAGATGGTTCTGAAGATGGTATATTGTAGAAACAAATAAACAGAAACTTCTGATTTTAAAATTTCCTCTAGTCCATTCCAGCAAATGGAGCTTAGCATTTAGTGAAAATTAAAATGCAAGTATGCAATTTGACATTAGATGCTTCAAAACTGTTTCCAGAGCTGTTGCAGTCCACTGCAGTTTGGCTCACTCCATCTCTAGAAGATACAGTAGAGTGGAAAAGACAGACAAAAGGTTGACGAAGGTGATGACAGGTATGGAATCAGCAAAAGAATGATAACTCTATCTGGAAAAGAGGTGACTAATAATAATAAATACAGCATATCTACTATGTTAACTGATATGAGGAAGGTGAGTAGGTGCCAGAGGTGAATATGCACCATTTATTCACTTTTTCTTACCATGCAAGATGGTGCACTAATTGTACGGTGTTTAAAAGAAAAGAAAAAAAAAAAAAGAAACAAGTAAATTTTTCACCTAAAGCATAATTAACTCACTGTCACAGGATGTTGTGGAAGCCAAGAGATATAAATGGATTCAAAATAGGAATATAGAATTTTGCAAAGAATAGGTCCATTGATGAATATAAAAAACAATAGCCCAGATGGTAACCTCTGGCTCAAAAATTCTCTGAACTCTTGATTGCTGGCAGTTATGTAGCGTTGCCCAAGGAAGGGCTATTTGAGTTTGCCTGTTTTCTTCTGTTCTTTGCTTAGTCAACCTCAGCTGGCTAGTGTCAAAGAAAGGCTACTGAGCTAGATGGATTTGTTTGGCCCCATCATGATCTTTACATTTTAAAAAAGAGTGGTTAATAAAAAAGTCCAATTTTGCAAAAGTTCCACACTTCTCATCTCTGTCAGTACTGCTCTCTTTCTACTGTAATCACAAAAGGACAAAGAAAATCTTCAGGGTCTGGGGTTGGGAGGGAAATCTTTCTGGGAAAAGGACTATGACTTTACACAGAATCTTCACATTCATAACAAAGAAATTTGAATTCCATCAGGAGAAACAGAAGAACTCTACCTTGGATCCTGATCAGGAATTGTCACAAGTCCTTTTCAAACTGTTGCATTTGAAACACAATTCTTCCTTTAAAAAAAAAGCCCAAAGAAGTCGTTTCTTGTAACTGTATCAGAAAGGGAATTCCCTGTCTCTGTGAGGAGCATTGAGATTTCTTCAGTCACACATATTTCTTATATCACAGTTTGAGGACAGTACAACTTAACTTGTGCTTTCAAGTATGGTTTTAATTCCAGTTTGAAAAGGGTTTTCTGGATTCAGAGTCTGTGTTCTTGACTGATCTCTACCAAAACTGTCAAGCCAATACACAGTATCATTTTCCCTCCCATCCTGTCCAGAAATGTCCATCTCTACTCTCCCACTGTTTCACAGACCCACAGTCCCCAGGCTACACTGTAGCCATGGTTAACCAGTAATGTCTCGAGCAGCCACATCCTGCTGTCTGTAAGTTTTATCTTGCTCTTTGCCAGCAGCTCACTCCCACAAAGGATGGAGATCAGCAGAAGGATCCAACACCATTTGTTTGGCAACCATCATTTCTCCACCAAATGGAATTCATGAGCTTCCAGAGGCATCCAGTTGCCAGAGGATGAGCACTGCCTGAGGTAGGTAATCTGCTGTGGTGCTCCCACACTGGTGGGAGGACTCACACTACTCTCAGCATATCCTGAAGTCCAGGTCAAGAGTGAGAGGGTCACAGCAAAACAGCATGGAGATCATCAGCTCACACCCTTGGGCAATCACAGGAAAAGACTGGCATCACTCAGCACCTGTAGTTTTCAGCTTCTCTTTTCCTGAAGACATGATGTGGAGGCATGGAAAACAACTTTTTTGATGAAACTGAATAACTCAAATGTAACTTGCCTTATTATGAAGTGTCACCACAAGCCTGTGTGGGCCAAGGGACGGTGTTTAAGTCCACTGTTCAGGCTCCTTAGTATGGCCTCCCCGTAAGTTACTGCTTTGGAAGAGATTGCCTTAAATTTATGCTCAGTCTGGTGATCTTTACCACTTGAGGAGTAGTACAAAAAATGAAAAATGAAAATTTATTTGAGGTTGCAAGAAAAAGAAGAAGTAACATCCAAATTAAACGACAGTTACCATCAAGTACTGAGTTACTCCAAATGATGCATAACTAACATTTGGTGAAGTCCGAACTCTTCAGGTTTGTGGTTTCATCTGTATCAGTTATCAGTAATGCAAAAGAAAAGCAGAAGTGTTTTCTTAAAGTAAGACTTTCTTACTGACACTTGTCAATGAGAACTGAACTCTAAGCTGACACAAGTAATAATGAATCATAATTATTGGGAAGCACTAGAAATAATGTTTGTCCCTTCCTCTACTCTTTCTCCTGGAAGAATATTTCCTCTATGGTTCTCATCAAGTTAAATGGCAGTAACTGGTCAGGTGTAGACTACTGGTGGTTGTTGTGCAAGCTGTAACTGGAAATCTAAAAATGCACCACCAAAACCTAATAGTGAAACTGCAGGCTCAGACAACTGATGAAGCAGAAAGGGTAGGTGTGAGTTTCTAGCACAGCCTGTCTGTTGACATTAGTCCGTTTCCTGCTTACCTTACTCACATGAGTAGCCCTACTGAGATCAGCTAAATCAATCGTGTAAGCAAAACAGCTTTTGGATCTCTTGATTCTCTGCAGAGATCTCCTAAGCCCAAAGAATCTGGCTAGTGATTTCATGTACAAAGGTGTTTTCTACCATCCCTTATAGCATCTTACTCTCCTTTTTAGAAGTCAGTTCTTTGCCCTTCATGTAATTTTCCCCATCTCACTCTCCCTTTCATCCCTCTGTCGAACGAGTGCCAGTGGAACAGTGATTTCTGACACCCAAATTAAGCAACATGCTAAAAATGGGTGCTTATACACAGTGTAGGCGACTGAGTATGATACAAACACTTAAAAGGTGAAAACAGAATTCAGAACAACCGAAGCAGACACATATTGCAATGACTGCATGGGAAGCATTATTACACAGCACCAGCAAACACAGATGACTGATCACAATTGGCCTTTTGCTTGGACTTGTTCCAGATATCCAGCCACACACATTCCACTCAGTATCTCAGTGTGGGATCTTAAAAAGGTGCTGCAGAAATTGCAAAATTGGTATCCAGTCTGATGCAATCTTGTCTAATCACTTTTCCCACAGCCATACGTTGTAGCTCATGTTTCCTGAGTCCCGCGATCACGTCCCTCCTCTCTTCCCCTTTTATCTTCACCTTTCTCCCCCTCACTTCCTTTTCCTATTCAACTAACTCTTCTGCACCATTACCCTATCACCCTGTTCTCCCAGACGCATATTCATCGGTGGGTGTAAATCAGCACTGGCGCATTGATGTCAACAGGAGCGATGTTAGCTAAAAACCTGGCTGACAACACTTGTTTGAAATGCAGAAATTCAGTCTTGCACCCCTGCCTCTCCTCACTGAGAATGCTTTGCCTCTGCATGGGATGTCAGTGCCTGGAACAGCCCCTCCTGGCCACCTCATCCAGTTAAAGCATGAACTGTTCACAGGGCTCTCTCTGACAGCAAAAGTTAAGGTGCTGGGTCAAAAAAGCCTTGACATCCCAACAAAAAATTACTTTGTGTTGCTCTAACACTGCTACTTAAGAGACAACAACGGCTCAGGATGCTGTTCTGCAGTGTCAGAGTGGCTGCATCAGGGTCTTTAAACCCTCACCACTACTCAGCAATCTGCCCAAGCTCTCAGTAGTTCTGTTAGTCTTCTCATAATTTTTGAAGTCCCTTGCAGCCCTTTTACACATGCGCCATCAAACACTGATTGCAGGCTGGCGGTCTTGTCGTGTTAAGAAAACAATGGCTTAGGTCCAAGCTACAGTGTTTTTCTTTCTGTGGGATGATCAAAGGGCTATAAACAAAGGCACAGAGAAGGTCTCCCAGACGAGTTTCTGCAGTGATTGCACTGAGGTTGCAGACAACAGGCAAAGTACAGTAAAGTCAGTGAAAGTGAAAAAGGACTGGTAAGGAAAATGATGTTTTCAGAGCCTCAGAGAACTCAGTCAGTAGATGACAAGGTGATTTACTGTCCCCCTCTGATTTCTGATTAACTCAGTGACAGGCGTCATCAAGACAGTCTGGGTTAGCCTGTTTAATTTTTTTTTTCTTTCTTTTTTTTATCTCTTTTACCTTATGACACTATTGTTCCAGCCCACGGCCCCAGAGAGATCCCACTCACTCCCCCCTGAACCATTGTAAGAAGAATGGTGGATCCAAGGGTGTTGGAAAAGCCTGTGGCATTGTTTTGCTGTCATGCAAACCTGGCTACATTATCATTATTATCATAGACTGACATCTTTCATTGCCTTTTCTGTTTTCCAAGACAAAAGAGCCAGCTGAGATTGGAACAAAGGAGAATACAGGGAAAAGGAGAGAATATGTCAAGCAAGAATAGTTTGGAAAGGGCCAAAAGTGGAAAAGGAAGTCTAATTCTAGCCTCATCCAGGGGAAAAAAAGTTTTTTGAGAAATGTAAACAAATCAGGAAATCCTGGCACTTACTCCAGTTCCGATTTGGCGAAACACACCAACCCTTTCCCTGTGTGTGAGCTGCTGTTTGTGAATGAAATCCAGATTAGGTTATTCATTGAGCCCTGCCAGTCCCACAGTTTCCAGGTTTCCTTTTGCCTATGGCATAGCTTAAACCTTAAAATAATAATAATAAAAAAACCATATGCATGTTATTAACTCTCCATATTCAAATGGAAATACAATGCTATCATAAATCTCTCTCTCTTTTTTTTTTTTTTTTCTAATGTAAATTCCTTTCTCCAGCATGAAGCTGCAGGAAAGCCATTGTATCTGTGCAATCTAAACTTGAAAGGGAATTTTTGTTAAACTAGTTATGATAGGGGAAAGATGTTTTTCACTGAGTTGAAAGATTAAAGTTGGCCATAAAAAGGGGTGGAGGGGCTGGGGGAGGATTATTGGTTGCTCAACTAATGATTAGATACAGGACTTCAAGGACAAATTAAGGAGCACAAAAAGAAAGATTTCTGAAGATAAGCAAAACCAGTTCCAATAATATCAAATAAAAGATGCATTGTTTATCATGGATTTTAATCTCCCCCAGTTCTATTCTACCCCTATTAGTCTAATTAGACAAAGAGAGTGTAAACCCCAAAAGAGACAACCAATCTTCTGTAGACCTTGAAGTCTGCCCAGCGTATCTTCCTTCCAACTTGCCCTTCTTTTGCCTGTCTCCCAGTGTGGGTAATTTCCCTCCCTCTTTCGAGTCCGGTTTAAACAGCTTCTTTGTAACAGTTTTTCTACCCTTGATTTTAATTTTGATACCTTGCAGAAAGAAGACACCAGTTGCCAAAATACCCTTTTCCTGAGTCAAAACAGTTTCTGGCTCATTAACACTGTCTGTTTAGGGCAGGGAGGGGGAGCAGGGAGAGAAGGGGGGGTTGAATACTGCTGCTCTTACCTCAGGCAGGGTTTACCTGTATCACAGAGACTGTTGAAGGCTACACCGAAGGGTAAGTCAGAACCCATAAAAAGAAAGTATCTAGGAGAAGCAGAATTCATCCTGTAGCTCTAAATGACCAAAACAAAGCAGTGTACATTGTCCATGGACAAAAGGATAAAAGAGTTTCATAAATGCCCATCAGTAGCAATGATGAGCTCTCATTAAAAGTCTGCACAGTGAATTTCAAGGAGTCAGGATAAAAATCCCAATCTACTCAGACTGATTTGGGCCTTAGGGGTGGCTTTGGCTCAGGACTGAGGAAGCCAGGAATAATTTCAGCCCTGGTCTGAGGCGGGCACACATGTAGCGATGCCATTGATTTGTTGCCTTTGTGCCTTGCACGGTCTCAGTCAAATCCTCGTGAAGTTAAAACTTTGGAAGAGCTGCTGGAATTGCTGCAGAGCTGGAGCTGTTCTTGTTTATTATGGAAGCCTTGTTTCCATATTTATTCTCTGTGTGTGGGAGCGTGTGCACGGTTTGAGAGAGAAAAGATGGAGAAGGTAGTACTTGCACAATAATCTTCACTACATAAAAATCATTGCATCTTCTACCTGGAGATAATTGATGGCTGTGAGTCATTCAGAGGTAAAATCACAGTGAAAGCAAGATGCCTTCCTTTTACTGTGATATTACCACAGTGTCATGAACCCTTTTTCCCTGTGGAAGCTGGACCTTAGTGTGATTTACGTGGTGGTAAAACTAAAGAGATGCTGGTTTTGGTTTATTATTTTAGGTATATGCATTGTTTTAGTGGTAGGACCTGTAGCTCCATTTTTAAAAATGACATGGCCTAAAATACAATTCTGCAAAGTTTTTCAGATTTTACTGTTCTGGCAGGGTTTTTCACATATTTACATCTTCTTAACAGAAATAATTCTGTGGCCAGCATTTTCAGAAACTGGAATAGGTTACTACCCATACAGATTTCCCTAAATTAAAAAAAAACCCCAAATATTATAAAGCAGTTGGTGTTTTTACATTCTCCATTGGTTTAAAATCTGTTCCATTTCTTCATTTAAAGACTGACTACAGTCCATGGCACAGCATAAATGGGGGTTGCAGCTGCTGCATTGGACACAGTTCTCCAGCCTGTGAAAAATGGGTTCCTTCCCATATGGTTTGTCACACACCTGGACCCACAAAGGCTGCAACTGAACACCTGCTCTTCTTCCCTCTCTGAAGGGCACTGCTTTTGGGGAGCAGGAGGTGGGAAGGGGCAGTGGAGGGTAGGCTGAGGTCAAGGAGGACTCTTTACATGCCACCGTGTTGCAGGCTGGAGTTCCCAGCTCAGTTCTTACTTCCCAGCCATGCAAGCCATGGGGACTGTCAGACAGAAAATGGACAGCTTAGTTAGGGTTATCATTTTGGGGACCCTTCAGTACAGATCTTGACTCTTTTCGCTTCGGTAGAGGGCTTTCCATCACCTGCAGAGGCAGTAGCAGTGAGTCAACTATCTTGAACTGTATCTGCATCTCTGCAACCAAAAAGAGGCCTGTAAAAATAGTTATAAAATACACATTCATTTTTTGGTTTAACTTTACAGCTGTCAGGGTTATAAAAATGATCAACTTGTTTTTTCATGTTGGGGCATGGTTAATGACAAATAAAATGATCTGGAGAGAAATGAAGTTACAGACCCATCTCTGACTGCCTTCTGCTGGTCTGGAAAAAAAAAAAATAATAACCCAGCACATGTGTATGAGCACTCAGAGGAGTGTTTGTAAAAGCCATAGATGGTACATCACTGTTACCCTGTCAAGGGAAAACTGCAGCAGCACTATTAATTTCAGGCTGTTTCTGTAGCCTGCATAGTGCTGTGTTCTCCAGCGCAGAAAAGAAGGGAAACAGGTGCTCCATCTCTTCAGCATCTGGTTTGGATGACCACAATACTCCAAACACCTGCACTTTGCAGTCCTGCCAAGCCTTGCCTGCTATTGTATTAGGCAGGACTGGCTGCCTATAGCAATAAACGACATTGTTTATCAGTTGTACCAGAGAAACATGGGTTATGAGGAGGGGACAGAACAAACATATCTGGAAAAAAAACCAAAACCAACACAACAACCTAATAGGAAAGAAAATCTGTTCTGTAACTTGAATGCTTTTGACCAGGAAAGGTCTTTTTTTGTTGCTGTTGTTTTTGCAGAGACTGGAAAAGGGAGACCAGCCTCGTGGTAGGTTTTCCTGTATGAACATACAGTTGGCACTTGTGTTAAGAGGGTTATTTCTTTTTAATATCAGGTATCGGGTTTTAGGACTTGAAGGGGAACTGTAGTTTCACATTTTAATCCAGAATTGTTTTTACAGACTGTGCCGAGTTTTATCTCTGTAGCTCTGACTATAAACATGATGATTCACATCTTACTAAGAATGGATTTAGGGCTATTTAGGATTAAAACTGAAACTTTGCCCAGAATCTTAAATGCTGCAGCTTATGCTATTTTAGGTTTCCTTTTCAGGGCTGGCAAAGCCATCTCCCTGAATGTGAAACAACTGATACATCGAGAAAACCAAGGCAGGACCGCACATTTTAGGAGACGCTGTAACGTGAGCCGTCCTAGCGAAGTCAGTAGTATCACTTACATCCTTAAAATCACGCACAGATTTTAGGACCTTTTTAAGATGACAAATTATTCGGTACTAAAACAAAGACTTGGCAGATGGTCTACCTAGACCCTGTCCTGCAACGTGCAAGAGTCCTATTTTCTGCCCTTGTTCAAACCGTTTCGTTTCGGGGCATTTTACTTTTCCCTACCTGCGAAACCGGGATGTTAACGGTCAGCCAGCAACTACATTTGGGGTTTTGTTGTTGTTGTGGGAGGCGCAGAGAACATTTGAGGTGCTCAGAGGGAAGGCTCTGCAGAAGCTACCAGCTCGCAGGAGCTGCGGCACCCGTAGCTCGCCGCTCCCCGACGGGGCGGCCGGTGCCGCTGGGCGCAGCCCGGCGCCGTCGGTGCCCGGGACAGCGAGGCCGGGCTCGTCCCTTTGCCGTCAGCCCCAACTAGCGACAGGCCGGTGGAACTGCAGCAGGGCGGCAAAGGCAGAGCAATGAGGAAAAAATCTTGCCTCGCCCCCCCAGAACGGGCCTTAAAAGATCGGCTTGTCTCTCGGCTCTTTGAAGAACGGTTCAGGATGGTGGGGGGAAGTTCATACTTGGCAAGTATGGCTTCGCTGAGAAAAAGCTCTCCTCTGACTGCCATGAGGAAAACTTTGCTGGCAGGAAATACTTTTGTGGAGTGGTGGACATGACAATATAAAGAAGTAAAGAAAATCTGACAGTGCTCATGCAAAAAATAGAGCCATTAAGTACTCAGCTCGAGAACATAAAGGGACACCTGCAAGACACCATATGGAGCACTGGATTTTGTTAGATAACAGCTCTTTTTTTAATGTTTTTGTCTGCATTGATCCATCCAACTTCCCAGTTTGCTACATCTCACACATAAATGCCAGTGTTTAAGATCCACAGCTACCCGTTCAGATGAATGATGGCATAAGACATAAAGCTGAAATAGGCTAAAACACAGAGTGGAAAAATTAGAATAGATGGGAACTATATACTCATCAAAGGGTTGATATATAGCACATACTTGCACCCACTGCTTCACTCCATGGATGTGGTGAAAGAGAGAAACTCCTGCTCAGAGAACTTTGGTATTGCTGCACTAGTGAAATCACATGAGAAATAAAGCACTTCCAGTTTCTTGCAACATTTTTTTTCTGTCTAAGCAGATGCATCTTCTCAGATTCACTCTGTTTTAACAATAACCACAATGACTAATTGCATATTTGGATAAAGAATGGGGAATGTTATTTCCAGCATACGAAGCATGGTGATTAGACTTTGCTGAATTTAGTCCCAATCCTGGACTTGTTGGCCCCTATGTACAAATGATGAGATCTAATGCTAAGGAGATATATATATCCATATATTACACATAGGAAAAGAGAGAGGGACAGAAAGATATGAGAAGATGTACATTTACCTAGTAGGAGATCACATTTTAAGCTCAGCAGTCTGCTGAATGCTCCTGATAATAAAGTTGTAATTGGAGGCTGCTAAATCTGCAGCACCATTTTCCAAATTGGTTAACTGATGCAGTTGCACTCTAAAAAGTTGTTAAACCAACTTCTGATCTGTAGGGATTGCGCACACTATCGCTTGTACAGCCAGGAAAATCCAGTTCTAAGCAATGAACACTTATTCCTGGTAATGATTAAATAGGTTCCACAAGATCATTTGAAAAGTGGTTTGTTTAAATACCATTTATTTGAAGGCCATTAAATCTCTGGAGTTCAAGGGTAGCAAGGGAGATAATGTCAAGGCAATGATATCACATCTCTATTTTATGACACCAACTGTGCCGTAGATTATACTTTGTACATGATTTAGGTATGGAGAAAAGCTATTCTATTAATCCATCTTATCCTTCACCCTCTATCAAGACAGTTCATATTAAGAAAGGGAGGTTGGGAGGATAAGGAACTTAGGACAATAGCCATAAGGAGTCTCTGTCAAAAGCTACAGTCACTGCACAGCAAAATCTTTTCTGCAGAGTGCACTTTCTTGTCACAGTGCCATTATGTCACACACCCTTGATTGACCATCTCCTAAAAACCAATTTTGTGTATTTGCTTAAAATCGATCACCTGCTGTCTGGCAATATTTGGATGCTGTTTCAAGGCTCACTACAGAAATGCTGTTCTCAGAAGCACCACAATTTGTTTAGCTAGTAAGAATCAGAATGGGTGGAAGCCCAGCTCTGCAGAAGCAGGTGGCAGAGATCCAGTTGTATGAATTGAGGCCAGGATCTTTTTCCCATGATGTTCCCATAAAGTGAATTTAAAAAAAACCCGTGAAAGTAGGACACAGCAGAGCTCTCCATGATCATAAATTTGCACCATATCCTGCCATTCATATGCAGGCACCAGTGTCTTTGAAATCACTGAGTCAATGGGAGACTTGCCTCACAAGGAATTACAGGATTACATCCTCAAATTGTTGAACTTTCATGTGCGTAACTGAACAGAATTTCCTTTGAAATGAAGACAAAAACCCCTGTGAAGTTAAAAAGTGAATCTGAATTTTGTACTTTTCTGAGTCTGTAGTTCTTGCCTTGGGTCTCATTTTCGGAAATACAGATCTGGATGTGATCCAAAACTTTTTCAGCACCTCATCATTATTAACTTGGTGTTTCTGCATGAATGTGAATTTTCCAGTCCTCGCTGACTAGACAGGCAAACAAAGTTAAATCAGTCAGGGCATGCTTGACACATCTACTACAGCAAAGGAAGAAGAGTAGAGGAGCTTTAAAATAGGGCATCAAAACACAAAGTAGTTAAAATGAATGCACTCACCCTACTAGGGCAGTAACAGAGAATCAATTAAAACTATGCCTGATAGGAAGTCCACGGGAAGCAGCAGTGAAAATAAGACATACAAAAGCAATGGGGTTTACCATAAACCAACATTTGAGTTTACCAGAAGCCATGTGAACTAAACCAGCTGCCATATATGAGAATGATACTCATCTAAATAGATGGTTTACCATGGGTTTCCATAGCTTGCCAGGATTTTACTGTGTTTATAGTTTCTCTCTGGTGGCCACATCATTTCTGACCGGAGCATCATACAGAGTAAACTTCAATCCACAAAAATAAATGTTCACCACCAGCTACCTATTTCTGACACACTAACTCAGACAGGCTTAAATCATCATCTGTTTCTCTTTCACCTCCATGTCTTGCCCAGATCTTGAGCTTGGTGGAGCAAGGCACAAAGAGGTCTGGCAATGTAGGCAATTGCACAAAGAGTCAGTAGTTTAGGTGGAATTATGGTCTGAAACTCTCCCAGATCCCACTGCCTTGCTGCAACGACCAGGCTTTACAGCCTGCCCTTGGGATAAAGTGTATGGAACTGATTGTAGAGTGCGAGCAGCAGCTAGTGAAAAACCCGACAGCTCCCTTTCAACACTTACTCTCATTTTTGCCACTCTTGCCATTTAGAATTCCTTTTGCTTAAAGGTGCCTTTATCTGAGAAGAAAACAATGCCTTATGTGTCCATAAGGAAAGGTCCTCTGTGCCTGTTATGTTGCAGCTCTGGTGAGGACGTGCTTTCTATCGGGGAATCAGCCCTTGCCCCAGCCCAATCCTCGTTCCTAATGGGTAGCCACACACTTGCCCATGAATATGTGTGAACACACACTGCCTGGATTCAGCCAGTGAACTTTGTTCAGGGACTAGTCTTTAACTCTTCCAGGCATGTTTTTTTTTACCATGGGTTCATTGCCAGCTACCAGAAAGCAGCCCTGCTGCTGGAGGAATCCACTAAGCTCCCTTCCTGCCCCAGATCGCCATTCATGCCCTAGGCCTGCCCCCTTCCTTCTGTCAGCATGAGCATTTGGGGAGATGGATCACATAGTAGCTGATCTGGCCCACTCAAGAGCTTTTAAAATTCACTATTTTTTTTCTGGACAACCCATCTCTCTGCTCTGATCCCACAGAAGCCTCCAGGAAGTAGGGATTATAGGTTGGGAAGGAATGACTGGGGCATACACGCAACCAATCTAAACCAAATTTGTTAGATGTAGAGAGGTCTCAAAGGGTGCAGAGGAGAAATTAAAGAAAAGAGAGCCTATTTTTGCCAGTTCCAAGAAAACAATGTGGCATGATTTCACCCCTCATGAAGCTTCAGAGAATTCACGTGGGAGACAGCAATGGTGAATGAATTCTCTTCTTGCGTGTAAAGCTTCAAGCAAAACTCAAACCTTATTAGACATCAGAGAACCCAACCACAAGACACATTTCCTCACAGACCAGGCTCCATTCGCTTTGCTTTTCACAGACCTACTAATTTCTTTTTAGTCTTTGATAAGATCTGGTGGTTCACTGCAGTCTAACCTCTATGCAGCGGATGAGTGAAAAGGAACCAGGTGATCAGAGTATTCTGTGCTCTTGCATAACGAAGCACAGTAATTCCTGCCGAGATGTCAGGACTGGTAACCCTACCTGTCAGGCTGCCACACCAGGAGTTTAGGAAAGATACTGGGAATACCTCCTGACTTTGTTTTCACTTATTTCTAACCTGTCTGTGTCAGATTTGCAGTGCTGCTTCCCTTGCTTTATTCTGAAAATAAAATGAGCTCTTTATGAGAAGAAATTTCACCAAAGTTAAAAAATAGGCTGTTCATGATGATCAATATTATGAAAATGCATGGTTGCCCTGGGGTCTGATGTTTGGTCAGATCTAATAAAAACAACTGCTTTTTCACCAGCTCCTGTGGGAAACAATTCCACAGGGAACTGTGGATCTTACTGTAAAGAGATTTTCCCTCTTCTCTTCTCTTCTCTTCTCTTCTCTTCTCTTCTCTTCTCTTCTCTTCTCTTCTCTTCTCTTCTCTTCTCTTCTCCTCTCCTCTCTCTCCTTTTCTTTTTTTGACACACATCTGCACCACCTAAAGTTATCGATTATTAGAAATGATCCTCCTTTTAAAAATGCATTTAACTCTGCTGATATAAATCTTCTCTTGTAAATGAATCCTTTCAGACCCAACATAATTTTTCATGTAGTTTAATCCAACTGCAGTTGGATTTTTGGTTAACAGAGAAAAGAACTACTTCAATGACATCTGTCTGTACCCTGTGGCAAATAATTGTGTTGGTCCTTTCTAGTGACCCTATTCTTGCAAATTCATGTTTAACATTTTGTCCATAAGAGCTGGCCAAAAATGGTAGTAATGCTTCATGGTAATTTTGGGAAATAAATAGTGCCTAATTTCTGAGCTTTTGATCATCCTAGATTGAATTTTAGAAAAGGCTTGGATTAGGATTTTCTTCTTGTCATATCTTCACTTTTCCATCTCATACATTTTCCAGAGAACTGAAAAAAAAAAAAGAAAAGCTAGAAAGGGAAGAAAAATTGTTGAATTACTTATAGTGTTGTTGCCCTTTCCTACCTCAGAGGGACTCAGTCCAGAGGATATACTAGGGTCTTCTTTTTCCCCACAGATGTAATTACTAAAACAAATACATTTTAATTCTACAACCTCTTTAAAACTAACCTGTTATTCTCCATGCTCACTAAGAAAACCTGTCACAAGTCCAGACTCCATAGTTACTGCAGTCCTCTCCTCTTGGATCTTCCTGACATTCACCTTGGCCTGTTTTAGATTGCCCAAAATGCATCCATCCACAGGACACATCAAGAAGTGGATGGGGAATCAAAAAGCTAATTTGTAAGTATCATAAGTTTACTTAATGCTACCTGGAAGTGACTGATTCCTGTTTAAATGAACAAGAGAGATGACAGATGTTACCAGGGTGCTAGAAAGATGATGGAAAACTAAGTAAAACCGATGCTGGCTTGTCTCATGAAACAGGCTAAAGCTGACACTGCCTTGAGACCTTTAGTTAGTGAGAGATTTTTCAATTAAACCTCAACTATACAACTGAAATACAAATAAGCTATTCATTGGGCATGCTGCCTTCAATACATGGATTTGGATTACGTACCTACTAAAACACTCACTGAGAGTGCTGATTCCCATTATGCTCTCCAGAACCTGGCTCTCAATCTGGAAAACAAATGTACTTCACCCCTGCCTTGTTTTTTGTATTTGAGTTGCCAGTCACAGGCTGGTTGATTTCCAAGGAGTACCTGTATCTATAGCAAATTTTGCTTGTCATTGTTCCCTCTTCTTTGTGCCTACAACATGGGCTAGCACAGGGGCAGAAGTGGCTCTACTGATGGAGCTTGCACTGCAATGTCTATCTCTGACAGTAAAAACTACCAAAGCATTTTATGCAAAACACAGATGTCAGCCAAGATTCCCAGCCAGAGGTTTACTTGACTTTTTAAGTACTCCTATTCTCCTTCTTTCTGGTTATTCTTCCTGACCTTTCATTTCAATTATTGACAGACGGGGGAAAAGAAGAAAAAAACAAACCACAAAATCAGAATACCTGCAGTCTCAGGGAGAAATGCAGCCGACCACATAAGCAGTGCCTGACTCACAATGTTATCCACCAGTATCTTCTAGTAAAAGCAGGGAATAGGGAAAAACATGGCCAGACAAGAGAGCTCTGGGCCAGCTGCCTTGTGCACTCTTTCCCCAGGGCTGTCTGAGCCTCTGCCCAGCAGCCCACAGAGGACACAGCAGCCAGACTCCACCTACGCAAAGTTGGCCCTTCTGGTTGCCTACATGCACTGAGAAAGCTTCACCCCTTTCTTCCCTCTGGGATTTTAGAGCTGGGATGCAGGGCATGTGAAATGAATGAGCACAGGCTCTCTTTTGTCATCACCAAGTGGTAGTGGTAGCCCTCTCTGGGACTGCTCACATCTTGTCATGAGAGGAATTGCAACTTGCTGTTTTCCACCTCACCAAGTCAGGAAGAAAGGTCAGATGCAACAGATGCAGGTCAGTAATGTGACATAGACTCACAACCCAGAGGCCAAGCCTGTTGATGCTGCCTGGGATAAAACACATGTTCTCCCAAGTCACCCAGGTTGTGAGTGATGAACTGGCTTTGTAGCCTGTCCCCATGGGACAGGACATTTATGAGTGATTCCTTGCAGTCCTCCAGGATTCATAGAAATGAGGAAACTGCCTTCAGCTTCCAGGACCTCCAGAGGAGAGCTAGATGGAGGGCAGGCCTTTTGCAAAGGAAACCATTCTTCCACACTGCAATGTACCAACTGTGTCAACAACATTTAGTCCAGCACTAATTCTCACTCTTTCAGGCCGGCCTTCAAATCAGAATTGGCAATTTAGCCAACAGACCTAGAAAGAATACATTAGGCAATACATCTTTCAATAGGAAAACCTTCTTCAAAAAACAGTATCTCCGTTCCCTCCCTATTGCCTGTGTTGCTGGACCTGCTCTCCTGACCAGCTCAAGCTCCTAGCCCATCGATGAACTGAGTGTGCAAAGAAATTTGTTTTCTGGATGGTCTGAGACAGCTCTGGGAACATCTCAGACACACTGCAGAACAAAATCCGTAATCATTTAAATTATTCCCAGGACTCCCTGAGTGACATCTGTTGCAAACAGAAAAAGCAGTTCAGGTGAAGGCATTTGTAAGAGGCATCTAGGGAATGTTTTGGCTGTAATTTTAAGAAGTAGAAGTGGGGAGAAAGGTGAGGCCCAAAAGAGTGCAAAAACCAGATCTCTTCGAACTACCTACAAAGGTCACAGAACTTCTGGAGTCTATTTCTCATTCTTTTTAGACCCTCCCCACCCTCTGAGAACCAGGTGTGTGCCCCAGCATGCTAGTCCTGGGAGTTTTTAGGAGGAACAGAGACTGGCCCCACCATGCTGGCAGCAGAAGGCCAGCTGGCTGGCAGCTTACCCCTCTGAGATGAGCCTCACTCCTGCAAGGAGTTATGGTGTCAGCCAGGCTGCTCTGGCATGTGTCTGTGATGAATGGTTGACCCCCAGGAGCCGGACAATCAGGCTGTATGTAGCATGCCTGTGGCCATGTATTGTCTCACTTCACCCCGTACCATCTTGCTGCCGTTCTCAGGGTGAGCTGGAGGGAAGGCAACCAGCAAGTCAGGACACCACATATCCTGAAATCCATGCCTCATGGGGAGTATTTTGCATTCAAAGGAAGACCACACCTATTCATGCTTTCTGTCTGCTGCCTGCCTGCTTGCATGTGGTGGCTGTAGACAGCACTCTTGCCCATACAAAACACCAGGCTCTTGGGACCAGCTTCTGCTGGCATGTGAGCAGGATATGGAGGAGAGTGCCTGAGCAGCCCATGCTGGTGGAGCTGCACCAATGCACAGGCACCCTGCAAGGATGCTCTGGCAGGGAGGTTGGACTTGAAGATCACCAAGGTCCTTTCCAACCCCTGACATCCTGTGATCCTGTGGCACGGAATTGCCCTCATCTGCATCCTGATGTGTCCAGTCTTTCATCAAACACAGGAGCCCGGCACTGGTTCAGAAGGGTGGCAGGATGTCTTTGCAAAACAGGGTCCAAGAGGGGATTTGGCTCTGTAGCTGTGCAGGTCCCACTGAATAGTAATGGGAGTGAGGAGAGCCCTGCCCCTAAACAACAATTACCTTTAGGATGTGAGCGGGGGTGCAAAAAGGGTGCTGTCAGGGTGAAGGTGTTTTCTGGAGTGCTGACAGGGACCCTATAACAGGACAACATATGAAAACAGCCATTGGTGGGCATGAACTCAATAGCATCTTAGCCACGAATAAATAGAATTCCTCTCACTCAAGGGAGAAGCCCTTCTGTTTTCAGCCGGAGGCTGAAAATCTATCTACAGATAAGGCCAAGTAGATATAAACTGACTTTCTGCTTTTTAAAAAGATCTTTAAAAAATCATGTTTGAAAATACCCAAGAACCTGTGCCAAGAAATTTACTTCAGGGAAAAAAAAATACTTCACTCATTTTTTTAAATTCTAATAAGAAATGTGCCATAAATGTAATTTGTGAATACATAACTGATGAACATAAACATAAAATGATGAGAACTTTGGCATATATCTGTAGGAGAGCTGGAATCTCGTTCCTTGTACTGGGGATAAGTAGATGGGAAAAACATTTAGGAATATCCCTTTTTCTTACTTCACACCATTACAGAACTTCTGTCTGGATTACCAGCTAATAGAATACTCTAATTGCTCTGATGACTAGCATTTGAGTAAGGATTTGCCTGTTGGGGGAAAGAGCAAAGGCTGACAACTGACTCATCTCATGAGGTCCCTTTCCTAGGCAAGTATTTATCTTATTCTCCAATGAGTAATTGCCCACTGAGTTCAGGTTCTGAAAATAGTAGATCCAAGCATAACAGCACTGTTTCTTTTTCACGTGGATACACCGAGGTCAGGAAAAGCTACTATGCATCTATCAAAGCTCCCCACTACCCCTCTTGGTGACAGCTGAGCCCAATCTGGACTTGGATCAAAAAGAGAGCAAATGGTTTCCAGCATTCTGGACAAAAAAATAAGGCTACAGTCAGGAAATAATTGGCTGATGATGCTTCATGTTGACCTTACCCTGATTTGAGTCCTTATATTATCTTTTGAACAGGTGTCCATGTCCACTTTGGTGCTCAAGTTTTTTGATGTAGGGCAACAGGGGGTTCCCATGAGAGCCCTGAGCAAACCTGCACTGAGAGACAGAGGAGGCTGTGCTCCCCTTGCAGCCATTGTGGCCGCAGCACAAGTGAGACCAGCCAGGTTTGGCACGGGTTTCCACCACCAGTTCCAGAGTGCCTTACAGCATTATCAAGCAATCCTGCTTGGGCAAGCCAGCCAGCGCATGCTTCTTGCTGAAAAGGCCCATGTCGTAGCCAGATCCTCTGGGGAAGGCAGGGCACCTGGATGCTGAGCTGCCCTGAGAACAACGTGGGTGCGTGACACCCACACCTTGGCATCCCAGGGCCAGACGTACAGCCTTTAATCATCTCCTGACCTGTGTCTCACCTTACAGCATGCATTTATCCAAAGAAACTTTGGTTTGATCTGCTAGGACATACTATACCTGGCTAAACAACAGGTGTCAAAATAAATGCAACCTCTTCTGCAATATCTGGGGAAATCAGGGTAGAAATTTTTTGCCAGTCTGTCAAACAAAGAGCAAACATCAGCTTATTTGTGGGTAGCTGGGTCAACAATTTGTTTGTTTAGCCTCCAGGGCTTTGTTGCTAACTGTTCTTTCAAAGCATGGTGGACAAATAATTGAAGGTTAAAAATTGCCTGTATGGATCTGAACTGGGAGATTATGGGCAGTCTGAAGAAGTAAGGTATAGAGAGCTACACCATCTTAAATGACATTAAATTGTACTCTCTGACTTAAATATTCCTGGTTTTAGTGATCCCTACATTATCTACTTGCTACACTGATGCAAACTTATTCAAAACCAGCAAGACTTAAAGCTCTGATATGAAAAGGTTGGGTATGTCCAGAGACCTACATGGAGTGGCCTTATCAGGGAGAACCAATGAAGGGAAACTATGTCTCCTATACAGAGACAGTTTCTGACAACTAGCCTTTGGTGAAGGTACAGATCTTAGGGCTCAGAGTCCTCCTTGCTATGCATTGCCAGTCTGAAAAGCCTGGGGTGTTTAATAATGTTATCCCTCTTCAGCAGGAAAATAATCTGTTGTTTCCATTGAGATGCTGAACTTGTGAGAGTTTTTAAAGTTCCTTCTGCAGGTGAATGAAATATATGACAGACGGAGGCAGGCTGCTGGTTGGGTTTCAATTACTTTAATGTGCCCATACACTGGTGGTGGTAATCCAGGAAGACAAAGAAGACAGGAAAGACTGTAGAATAATACACCTCATTCAAATGTATTTGAATAACCTTCTTTGACCTCTATATATTTTTAATGAAAGACATTTGTTAAGCTGACTTTAACATTGACAGAGAAAAGAAGGAAGAAAAAAAAAGAAACCAAGTTTGAAATATGCTGGATATTAGGATTACCTGGTCACCAACAAACATGAAGGAGTCAAAACCAAAAGCTCTGTTTTCCATGTAAAGAGAGATAGGAGGTTCCTTTACAACATGAAGATTTATCTAAAACTTAAATATACACCAAAAGCTGTACAGCTGCTGCTGGCACCTTCTAAACCCACCTATTTGTTCATTTCTGTGCAACTGAGATCTGTTAAAGACATTTCTTCAAAATAAAATAACCCCCCTTTTCAGCAGATTTAGACCTTAAAGATGCACTGGGTTAACTTGTCTGAAGCAATGATGAAAACTGCTGCAGATCAAATGTGTTTACTTAACAGGGTGTTTCACAGAAGAGTTGTGCTAATTACCAAACTGGGCATACTATGCTTTGTGAACAGGTTTTTAAAATGTTTTTCTTTCAAACTCCATGAGAAGTCTCTGCCCATAATCAGTTTATTCATTTGGAAGATTTAAGTCTCACACTGGATGGCTGCTGAAAGCCTGCAACAGTTTTCTAACCTCAAGCCGGCTGGCCATTTTCATTCAAATGATCTCATTAAGTAAAACACAGCTGTCTTCCATGTCATTGGAGCTCCAAGCAGGGAGAAGACCTCAGTGTCTAGGACCTCTTCATCACTAGGAAGATACTCTTTTGCAATTCAGGAGGAAGTGAACACTGTTGGCTTTTTCAATACCATGTACATGTATGCTTGTTTAGTCTGTCCTCTTTTAGCATGTAGTCTCATCCAGTGCCAATGAGAAGCAAGAGTGGCACTGTCCTGCCCTGTCATCTGCAGAGGTACAGGTTGACCTGCAGATAGCTTGACATTCTGTAGCTCAACACAGGATTGTAGCATACAGTTTCACCATCCAAAAGCAGCCAGTAAAACAGACCCTGACCACTACTAACATATCTACTCCTGTACAGATTCAGCTGTCCCCACACAGCACAAAGGCAGCATCACCAAAATAAAGTTAAGGATTTATGTAGAACAAAGGCAATATAGAAAAGAGACACACCCCCCCCCCCCCCCCCCCCCCCCCCCCCC
>JANIJG010022519.1:0-17157 GCA_024611175.1 Megaceryle torquata
AGCCTACTCTGGAATTAAGCATAATATAAAAATATTTCATTTATTAAAAAAACAAATTAATTTTCCTGCAGATACCTAGTAACATTTTACTGAAAGAAGGGGTACTTCTTAGCCAGTCTAGGTCATCTAGATGATGATGACTAGAACTAGAACTAGACCAGATGTCTGTTGGGAATTAACTACTACACAACTATTTGCTAAACCTTAAGGAAAGATGAACCAAAATATGCACACACTCACTTAAAAAAGGGAAACCTCTCACACAAAGGTACTCAAAGGTACCTCTCACATGAAGAATAAGAGTGAGGCTGACTCAATCAGTGAAGAATCACTCAATCTGTGGAAGTATCCTTGGATGCCATATCCAAGGGGAGGGTCCAACTGCCAGGCCTGCTGCTCTGGGAAGAACCAACTGAACCAGTTCTTTGGTAGGGCTCCAATTACACCCTAGTCGAGTGTGCACCATGGTCATTCTAATTGGTTGGGGTTGCAAGCCCATGATAAAAACAAGCTAAGGATCTAGACCCTGAGGCACCAGTTAATCACCGTGAGGTGCAGTTTAACATCTGAGGCACCAAACCACTTTGGCAAGCCCTGTTATTGTCAACTTTCTGTTGGGAAACCTGCACCTGCTACACTGAGATATTAAAACAAAAACCCCAAATTTTCTTCCCAGCTGACATTTAGCCTGGAAACATACAGACTACCTAGATAGTGCCCTGCTTCAGTTTTAGTTTCTCTAAGATGTGCCTTGCACATCTCCAGACTTCCAGAGTACAATTAGTTCAAAGTTGATTCAGACAGAAACATATACAGAAATTAGGCATTCCTTCACTGAAACCTCTTGAACAAGTAGAGTCAGAGAGAAACTATTCCTGAGCATATAGCTACTGGTGTCTTATGTGTAACTGGAAGAGCCCATGAGCAGTGATCTAGCCATTAGAACTTTATATTAATATTCTGACAGCTCATTTCACTGAGTTGAAGCACATATGCTCAGGAGAATAGTGCACAGTAATGAAAGTATGAAGATTATGTTCTCAAAACTTCAGTGAAATATTCTCACTCTACAAAGGGGAGAGTTTTTCATCCTGTTTTTCTACTAGCTAACTCTGTTAAGCATCAAGCTTCCTTGGTCTCATCCTGATGTTACTTGCTGATTGTGTTCATATAACTGATAGCTGGTGCAGGTTCTTGACACCTTTCTGAGAACTGAAGCATATAAAACTGGTATATGTTACCCATTTACTGTGCCTTCCATATCCTCGACATTCAAATATGTGGAATATTAGATATGACATGGTTAAAGACTGGTAATGAAGCAAATATATTAATATATATTGATTCATAACAAAATGGAAATTGACTAGGATTCCTCTTATATTAAAGCTATAGTTTCCTTCCACTTAGAGAAATAGCACGGTGTTTTTTTGAAGCATTTGATGATAAGATTTTTAAGGCATTATCTTTCCTGAAAATATGTAAAAACCTACTAATTTCAGAAATAATGTCAAACTTTTTGAACATTTCAAACAGAAACCAAACACACTGAGTTGTATTTATTTCATAGAGAGATAATAAAACTTCTGCTGATAAAAGCAGTGAAAACATGAAATAATTTATGTTGGTTTATTTCCGGTTTAAGATCTTAATAGAAGCAACACATATATTTTCATAAGAAAATAGACAGAAATAAGGGTTCTAGCATTTGGCTTTGAAAAAGAAAGTTCATATGGCCTAAATTAACCTGAATTCCTTTGAAGAACATTTTGCTGGTCATGACTAAGAAGCTGTCTAAAGACAGCTATTATGAAACATTAAGTATTGGTACTTAAGTGGTATACCGTCCAACTACAGTGCTCTGTATATGTTTCCTTGGGATATTAATGATTATTATGATTAAATATCACTGTTTTCCTTATAAAAGCTTTTGACAGATTTTTTTTTTTTTCCTGATTGAGGTTTGTAAATGCAGATACTTCCACACAAAAAATGTTATGAAATTCCCTTGTTGGTTGGATCATGATGAAGGGTAAAACTGTAAGTTCTTTAATTATATCTCTAAACTATTACTACCATCAATAGTCTATCTGACATAACAGACAATGAACAGATCTATAATATTAGGTATTTCATAGCATAAGAGATGAAAGTTCAGATTAAAATAAAAAGGGAAAACTTGAACAGTTTTGTCATTCTGTAATAGCAGATTTGTAACTGTACTTCAAATGCACCCTTAGAGTAGTGTTTTAAAAATCGGAAAGTCCAGATACAACCATGTTAGCTTTTATTAATGTGTTCAAACAAAGCCAAGTTTTGAGCTTACACAGCTCTTTTAAAGGACTTGCACCAGATTCAAGTACAAGATTTTTAGAGCTAACAAAGCTCTGATCAATATCTTACTCTACTGTTTCAGGGGTCCTTAATTTTTCTTGCCTTACTGCAACAAGAATGATAAATGTCAGTTGTGGATGACACTGAAGCCACAACACCCTTTACTTGATCCATCTTCCTACACATATTCTTAGTTATTCAAGCTTCAGATGTTTCAAACTGGTGAACTTTAATAGGTTATGTCTCTTGGGTTTGGTTTTTGGTGCTGTTTTTTTGTTTGATTGTTTGGTTTCGTTTTTTGTTTGTTTTTCCCTTTTTGGGGTTTTTTTTGGCCACTCTTTTACCTTTATTCAAAGAAATTATGTCAAATAACTGATACAGTGATACTTATTTTGGACAGAAGTGTAGAACACAGTAGGATATGCAACATTCTCAATACCTTAAACTGAAAACAGAATAATGTTAAATTGAATGTTTTAAATGAAAAGGAAGTAGATATAGTACTCATTCATTTTTTCCCAAACTAGAATTTGTTGCCATTTTGGGTTTTTTTCTATCAAATGTGCAGCATAATCTGTAAATGTGCTATCTCTAAGATCACCAATCAGGTTTATGTAAAACTAAATTTACATTCAATTTATTTTAATTTCTAACTATCCTTACATTATGGCTCTTCATTGACTTTTATTTATTCTTGTTTTCAAGAACAAGAACAAAACAAGAAGGCATTGTTTTCCACTTTATGAGAGGTTCAAAGTTGCAAAATTCCATTCTGATGAAGATTGAACATGTGTTTGAACTTTTCACTCTGACACTGGCTACAGTTCATTATGAACATTCGAAACTGCAGTTGTGCTAAGTATCATACAGATTAAAATCTGATTTCCTGATGAAAATATAGTAAATATCTATGGTGTAACATGTACCAAATGAGAAGGCAGCAAAGAATAAAAGTATTCAAGGTCAATGGTCATGACACATGGGAAATAAGATAATATTAGCATTGAATATGATTTGGTATTTTGGACAGAAGATTCAAAGACCAGGGCAGAAAAGATTGGTTTTTAAATATGATGTCAAGAGAATAGTCAGTGTCATTATGCACAAAGGAATGTGGAATATATTTAAACAAGTGGAAAAATCATGGAAAAGTAGGGCAAAGAGGTGATGCTCTTCCTTCTGCCTGCATTTCTTACTGTAAAGTGTCCCTGACTAGTGTCGTAGATGCTCACTAAGATGTCCAGGAGTACTGTGTGTTTGTATAGTAGTAAGATTACAAGTCCTTCCTACTGCTATAAAGATTAAACATCTCTCTAGGCTATTTCAGCATCTCAAAGGAGTTTAGGATATATGTCTTACTCTAGGAACTACTATGCCTTGTAAATGTGGTAGCTCAGTTTAAACACCTAAAGAACAATGATAATTCTGAGAAGTGCCAAGTGAGGGTTAAGCACCTTCAGGAATGAACTTTTACAGATAATTTTCTTGTACAATGGCAACTGATCTTCAAGCTACGGATCCCATAAAAATGTATATAATATATATGCTGATGCATCTTTAAAGGTGTTATCAAAAACCCCCAAACCAAGTAGCACTGTTGTGCAATGGGATGCGTGTATAGTTAATTAATTCTGGACATCTCAACTAAGATTTGCATTTGTTGTAGGCCTATTTGTATGGAAGAACATTCCTTTTAATTGTTACTTTAATATAATGGAGGTGTAGCATAATAGTAATAAAATTGGTCTATAAATGTAACAGAAGTAACTATTATTGAACTGTTCCATGATGCAAACTCAGTGAAAAATCTGTGCAAAATTAAATCCATGGTATCATTAGTTTCAACTTTGAGAAGTGATTAGGAAGTCTATTTACATATGACTGCAATTTTCATCCCTTGTAGTATTCTTGTATTTTCTAATGCAACTAATAAAAGCTCGAGAAATCAAGGCTGACAAGAAATTAGCTGCAGTTTTCTTGATTTGCCTTGCTTATGGTGTATATACACTGCTACATGATTTAAGCAGTTGATTAAATACACAGTTATGTCATTTTGTGTGTGAAAAAAATGGAATAGCACTAATATAAATACATGAATTTAGCAATTTAGCAGTAGTTGTTGCTGCTTTAGTTGGCTGCTGATTTTTTTTTTTCTTTTTTTTTCCCCTCACTCATGAAATATGCAGTTTTCCAGTGCAAAACCACATATCATTCCAGTGGTCTCATTGTTAGTTTTCTTTGGTGGTAAATATGGAGCTTCAGGAAAGAAATCTTGGAACTGTTTAGTTAATGGAGAGGGAAAAGAGAGAAAAAGAGAGAAAGATAGAAATTGAGAGAATATGAAAGTTTTAATACAAATTATTGTGACAGGGGGATCTTGTTTCTCATCCTGAGAATGTAATCACAAGATCTTGAGGAAAATCAATGAAGAAAATTATGAAAGATATTGTCAGTACACAGTTCTTATGTGTGTACTCAATGAAACAGAAAATTTTGGCTGAAAGTGTCTGCCTGGGCAGATGGGAGCATTGTCATCACTCCTTTCTCCCCAGAATTGAGGAAGGTGCTGTATACCAGCAAGCTGAGCCAGGTTCTGAATGAGCAAGTTTTGAACTATGTTTCCAGCATTTACTTTTTTCCTTGCTTGTCTGGCTTCACTTCTAATTAAAACAATTCAGTCTCTCCCTCTTTACACTATCAAACAGTAAGTTTCAAATCTTGCTTTTTATCCTCAGTCTAGCAGCCAGATGACAGTCAATATACAAGCCATTGTGAAAGAAGCTTTGCTCCTCAATAAACTGCTTATATTGCTCCAGTTTTTATATTAGCATGGTAATTTTGTTTGCTGACTGATAAAAAGCTTATCTTGAATTCCTGAGCATAATTAGATGAATATGAAGCTGCAAAACCTAATAAAGAGTCTGTATTAGCCAGTGGTTTGACCAGTTTTACATAAAAACCTCTGAATTAATGAATACGTGGGGCTGTACAGTGGTGAGATGCTAAAGTTGATTACAGGTGTAAATGTGATTAAACAAGTACTTATCCTTTATTTCTATGATTAAGAAAAACATCAACTTTTAAAAATCTGATTTGAACATCAAAAGACAGATGTTACAAGTAAAATTTAAATCATCTTGAAAATGTAAAAGAAAAAAAATCGATTAATGAGTTGATGCAACTATTCATTATTCTTTTAGTAAACCTGAAAATAAATATATAATAATATAAATTATAAATTATAAATAATAATAAATATAAAATATAACTTTTTTTTTTTCCTTAAAGAAGAAAACACAGTGACAAGTGATGATGTCACAATTACACTTCAAATGTGTGCCTTTGAAATATAGAAACAAATAGAAGCTATTTTATTTGTGTTCACTTTTTTTCTAAGCATCCATAGTAATGTTGCTCTACTTACTATAGTGAATTGTCTAATGCATTTATAATTTCGTATTCAAGAATAATGGATTTTTATTGCTACTATTTTAAGAAATCAATTATAACAGTTTATTATTTAAGTCTCCTGTATGAGCTGATCATTTGCATTTTCTGACCTTGAGTATCATACATGCTAATGAGATACTGTTAGTTTCTTAAGTTATTGAAATACATATAAGGAGATAATAATGAACTCAACTGCTGACATTTTGGTACTGAGAGACCTTACTGACCTCCGATATGCTCAAAATTCTGAAAGACTGAACAATAATAGCATACCTGAGCTCATGGAGGAATACTTGGAGAAATGGAAATGTGCTATTTGCTATTATCAAAGATTTCAATTTTAACCAGGATCTTTCATTTCTTTTGATGCTGAAATGTAATTCATTTTATGAGTCTCATGCTGTTTTGCATGACAAAACCAGCCAAAATTATATTCTTGGTATCTTGCAGCAAAACCTTGTTGCATGCCCAGCAAGTGGCCAAGGAAGAGGTTAGTGCTGAGTTCTTTTATTCTTTGTGGAATCTTATATCTTAGCTTACACATGGAAGGGGATGGATGTTTGTGAGATTGTAGGTTTCACATCAGTATATTTCAAAGCAGCTGTACTGTTGGAGTGAAAACCATTCTTTTCTCTGTCCTGTGTAAACACTAACAAGCTAGTTAGTTATCAGCATGAAAAGTTCACTAATTTTCATGAACCCTAAGTGATCTGTATTGGAGATTAGGACCATTTTTTAATGACTGAAGAGAAAATATTGTGCTCAGGAATATTTATTAACCTTTTAATGATGTTAGTCATCACCTGTAAGTCATATATAGCATTGTGATCATGGGGGTAGCAGGAAGTGGAAACATCAGGAGGGAAGGCACAGTAAAAACCTCTGTTAGATCTATCTGCTATGTTTAGCTTAACTTCAACTTGGGTGGCATAAACTTATGAGATATGAATGAAAAATGAAAAGCAATAAAACTGTTGCAGATTTCTGAAACTTGTTAGCTGGATACAAGCTAAGTATTAGGAAGGTTAACACTTCTTTTCTTCTAAGATGAAGTTCATTGTATCTGGTGTGCTCACACAGTTTCTTTGTATGATTTCTACCTTGCCTGAAGTTATTCGTATAGTGTTATTTTATGCTATATTTTGAAAAAATAAATGGTATGAACAATGGCTACCATGATTTGTTCTTTGCATAAAATATATAGTATATTCCTTTAGGGGTAAGACACAAATACACTCAAGAGCAGTGTGTTATGAATTCAAAGACATTCTTTCCCCCTGCAGAGTAACAATCAATAGTCTTAAAAAGAGCAAGACATGTCTTGTAAAAATGTTAGTTGATTTTAACACGATCTTACCACTGGAAGGATGATGGTGTGGAAACCTTTTGTATTTATAAGATATTTATGTTACAGAACAGTCCTGAATTGAAATGGAAATAAGAGGCCCTGTTCATGTTCCTTCAAACAGGAGACTACATAAGAGATTTTATCAGAAACCATAAAGCAGCTCTGTCAAAGCAGATTTCTTTCTTCTTCAAAAATAAAATAGCATTTCAAATAAGTGGAAAAAAAAGTTACATTTATCAAAACTTAAAGGCCTTCAACCATTAAGTGAGAGATTAACAACTAGAAAATGTTTTATGGAAAATATTGGTTATTTCATCATGACTCAGGTTTCCTTTATCATTTCTTAACTGATAAAGATGAGTGTAAATATTCTCATTAAATATAAATTTTCCATGTAAAGAGCTGTCTTACTGAGTCCCAAATATTCCATTCCAAATATCTTAACTTTAACATTTTCCGTGTGTAAGGCGGAATTTTCTCACTTCACTTATGTCTTCAGTTTCAGATAAACTTGTCATAGAAGTAAGGATGCTTGATGACCTGCTAGGTTTGTGTGGGAGCAATGAGACTGAAGTGGGGTTGTGGTTGTTTGACCTTGGCTGGGAACCAGGTGCCCATCAAACTGCTCTATCACTTCCACCTCACTCCTCCTCTCAGTTCCACCAGGGGGAAGAAAATAAGATAAAAGTCATAGGTTAAGACAAAGACAGTTTAATGAACAGTGAAGCAAGGCCATTCATGTGGAATCAAAAGAAAACAAAAATTTATTCTCTACTTCCCATCAGCAGGCAATGTCTGGCCTCTTTTTGGGAAGCAGAGCTCCAAATGTGTATCAGTTGCTTTGAAGGACAAGTGGATGCCCCTGCTCCCCCTTTTCCTAGCTTTTATTGTTGACTAATATTTAGTCCCCAAAGCTGAACAGAAATTCCTGAGAAACTCAGGGAGTTGTGTTGTGTTCAGTATATGAATTTATTACAGCTGAACACTAGTATATGAACCCAACTATTACAATAATGCTGTTACTAATAAATGAAGTAGCTACTACAACTTAAAGAAAGTTTTAAAGTAGTAGTAAATTTTAAAAGTTTATTTTTCAGCCTTTACAAATGGTTCCTAGAGTACAAAAGCCTGGGTAATTTTAAAAGAGAATTTCATGATCTACCGGTCTTTGATAAAGGTGAAGGAATAGTTCTTTAAAAGTCAGTAAAAGAAAGAATTCACATTTTAAAATTTTTAGGGAACTTATGGCCACAGAGATAAAACTAGTATAACTGTTAAAGTCAGAAAAATACAATGATGCTGTGTACGTGCTGTTCATGAGCTGAAACTGTTAACAAAGACAATCCATGGTAATACTGAACTATTGAGAAGATAGCAGCATTTAAAAACCTAGGCAAGTCTTCAGATAGAGGCTTTCAATGAAGTTGGGCGAAAGAGGATGATAACTTTTGAAATGTAAATGCAATTTTCCTGTGCTGTCAACCTCCTAGCACTCCTCAGCTTCTCAGTTCTGCTCAGCTTGCCTATCTACTGGTCTGTCTTACTCAGTTTTGCCAGGTCTGTGTCAACAGTGTCTTGAACCACATCTCATAACTTGCCACTCTAGGGAGGAGTAGGAAGTCCTAGTAGGATAGGTAACCCTAACCACTTCTATTTCTTATGACTGTCACTCCTGTGCCTTTTTGTCTTAAGTCTCACCTGCAACTCATTCCTCTAGCTGTTGAGCTTGGATTCTGTATTGCCTGCATGCCCATGCATAGCTGGATACTCCCCATCTGTCAACAATTAATGGACTGCATTACCTTTTATAGGCTTATGAAAGTAACAGTGATAAATACTATGCAATTAACTGTTGTATATGCATGTGAAAGACAAAGAGTAAAATCACTTTTCTTCTGTTTATGAATAAAATATTTTTGGCATTAGTAAGTTCAGAGCAATTCTCAAAGACAATGTTTCTCAAAGGTCTCCACAGAAGGATACAAAGAAAAGATTGCAATTGAAGCAGTAATTGTTTCTTAAATGTGTTCTATTGGACATTGTCTTTGATTTGTTCCCTTGCTTTAATAACTAAATCACTGTTAACAGATCTGATATTTTTAATATTTGGGGTGGGGTAGAGAGGTGTTGTTGCCTTTAACTCTAGCATCTTATGAAACATGGAGAATAACACTTCTTTGAGGAGGGAGAATTTTTAGGAAGAGAAGGGAATTCTCCTCAAAGCTACTTCAAGTTTTCTATTGCTCAAGAGGACCCTGGATTTTTCCTGAGGCTACAGCACCTGTCATTGACAACTAGCTCCCCTTGCCTGTGCATTCAGTCCTAGTAGTGAGAGAACTTCAAGACTATTCACACTCATGCAAAGAAGATTACAAGTTTTAGTGTAAATGACAACAACCACCCAATTCATTCTCTATCACTATTTACTCAGCATCAATACAGAGTTGTCTCTTACCCTTACTGCTATTTCTTCGTGCTTTTAAGCCATTCTTTGGAGTGCTTGCAGATGCAAGAATTTTAGATATCTGAGCAGGTCAGCTGTAGCAGAGTCATTAAGAACTCGTATAGACTGATGTCATGCACACACCACAGCAGATTTTCTTCTTTACAGCTCCTGTGCTTCACAGCAAAGCTGTGATTTTAAACCAGAAATAGGGATCAAGACATTCACTTCAGGTTTCAGAGTAAACAGCTTGAACTACATGAATAATTGGATCAGTATTTTGTGATCTGATCCATTTCTAGTTGAAGCAAATTACTTTGGCATATCACTATAGATTTAGTATTGCTGCATTACGACTATTATTTTAAGAAAAGGAAGCATCAAGTTCCTTGAATATCAAAAAGAATGCTGCTTAACTGTGGGGTTGTTTTTAATCTGAAAAGCTCTTCTTACAGATTCCCTTAAGTTAAAAAAAAAAAAACAAAACTAAAAACCAAACAAACCAATGACATGGAAAAAATATTGTACATGGTTGCAAGCCAAGTCAGATATTTATAACTGGCACACCTCAAGTTCATTGCTGAAGTCATCTCCAGCTAGAATCTAGGTCTCTCTATATATATTTAATGAAAATTTTGCCCAGTCTTGAATGCAATAAATCATTTATTCTCTTTGATCTTCCTATGGAAATGGTGTAAAGAAGTTGTCTTTGCCTACAAAATGGCACTGCTTTACCATTAAGAGAGCTGCTCTGAATAACATTATTTATGGGATAAACACAAGTTCAATACATTTAAAGGTCTTTGAGATTTTGGAGAATATTCAAAAGTGAGAAGAGAAGCAGATGGTTATGCTACTAAATATAACATGTAACTATGATTGGATGACAGGAAGAATAAATATAGCGATAAACACACTCCTTATTGTAGGTTTCAAGCTCTTTTCCCTGTGAAATAAACAAACAAACAAACAAACCTAAATAAAATTAAATAATGGTTTAGGAGGTAAAAAAGTCCAATAACTAATTTTATTATTTTATATTTGGAGGAATAAATAATGTGAAAAGGCATGATGGTGTGGAAGCAAAACTTAGAGGAGTGTTAAAGCAGTGTCAAAGAATGAGGACAGATATGTGCTCAGAGGACGTTATATAGTGTAAGTACAGTGATCAAAGTGATTTCAACATCTGCTGTAGCATACTTCATGTAATCCAAAAGATTTTTCAGATACCTCAGTAATCCATAGGATTTTGGTTCTACTCATGATATATTTTTGCTTTTATATATATGTAAGGTGTGTTTCTTTTTTGAGTATAACACTGGTTAGGAAAATGGATTGATCTTTAGCTGAAGTTTCTGGAGACTCTATAATAAAAAAAGTGTGTCAAGGTTTAGGATCAGGGCTGTCTGCTATGCCCATAACAAATGCTCTCTGTTAATCCCCATCGCTCCCCAAAGAGGAAGAGAAAGAGAATAAGGGAGAGAGTTATAAAAGGAAACTAGAACAGCTTTAATGAAAAAATAAAATAATAATTAAATGGACTATATGAAAACACATACAAAGCCATACTGAATGCAAATATCAAACCAAATCCCCTGTGATGGGGGGTTCTTACATTACCATCACCACTGATGCTGTGCAGCAGGCACTGGGGTCCCAGACTGGACCAGTGGCAGACAGGAACTGTGTTCAGGAGCTGGTTTCTGGTACTGCACTCAGGAACACACAGATCAAAATTGAAGGCAGAACAGAGAGAGTTCTCCTCAGATGCTGACCATTGAAGCAGAAAGGAAGAGCCCCAGTTGAACATCATGATCCCTTAGTTTTATACAGAATATGTGTATACAGAATGGAATCCCTCTTTGGTCAGTTTAGGGTCACCTGTCCTGTCTGTTCTTGTGCAGCCTTTTACTTTCTGCACCACCAACATGGTGCACAAGATTGAGCAGTGATCTTGGTGTGCACACCTTGGCAGTAAGTCTAAACATGGAATGTTATCACTGCTAGAAGCAGACACTTTCTGCAAAAACACGTTGTTAACTTACAGACATAGCAGTTAGTTAGAAGAGACTGAGCTGAAAACTAACATCACTGAACAGAATTCATCCTGTTCTAACTCAGAACAAAATGCCTGTTGGTTTTGACAGCAGTTATCAAGCTTCACAGAAAAAAAAAAAAACAACAAATTCTCCTTCTCTGGAGACTTTCCAAACCCACATGGATACATTCCTGTACAACCTGATTTAGATGAACATGCTTTAGCATGGGTGTTGAACTAGATGATCTCCAGAGGTCCCTTCCAACCCCACAATTCTGTGATTCTGTAATTGGTGGTCTAAATGCCACTTAAAGACAAGAGGTAGCTGAAAACAGAATATTTCAAAACAAAATTTGAATCTGTAAACAGAGAACTAGAGAAAGACATTCCAAGGCATTAGGGATTTATTACTATTATCTATTTATTTATTTATATTATTTTATAGCAACTGTTTGTGTCAGCACTAGGAGATTGATTTGGATTGTGGTTTTTTGGTTCGTTGCGGGTTTTTTTCCCCACATTTTCCAAATAGAATTAACTTTTCTGTCCAGTGAGTTAGAAGGAACACTCAAAGTTACATCTTTTAAATGCTAAGAATAGCTTATGGCAAACACATTTTCATGAAAAGAAATGCAGGTTAATAGTTCTCATAACAAAGGGAAGGAAAAAAGCATGTTAACTGAAGAAAAGAATATTGCATGCTGACCAGAAAAAAATTATTCAGGAGCCTGATATTTCATGCCTGATGTTCAGACATAATAAAAGAAATAAACATGATCCTGGAGCAGAAGAGGCTATAAATAAAACATAATATTATCATTACTAGGTAACACCAAATAGGCATTACATACAGTACCATACCACAGACATGGATTAGCCTCTCAGTCCTTGATTTGCTCTGCTGAGCCTAAATACTGCTGGGTCCTCCCATCTCTGAGGTTGTATCATCTCCAGCCTACTGCGTGTGTCAAGTCTACTCCATCTTCTAAACATCATCTTACAGCTTGGTTCTTTGGATCTTGAGCCTACAAGGAAATGTAATCCTCTAAGGTGTGAGCTTGCAGCTCCATTCATAAGAACATTGTAGGGATTATTCCTTATCTATATAAAGTCTGGGATCTCCTGTTGCTTTATTATTATGAAGTTAGGAGGGACAGAAGGGACATACAGCCAATAGAACCAGTAGAAGATGACAATTGCATTGTGTGAAAGTCTTGCAGAAAGCAAGGGTAATTTTGAATGAATACTTAATATTTTTCTATGTAGAGTTCACAGAAAGAGAGGGAACTATGCTGGTGGAAGGGAATGATGAACAGAATCACAAAGGAATAAAAAAGGTAATGCTAAATATAGACTTTAAGAGTATGAAGAATAGAGAGGAAAGGAAGAGTGAAAGCTGAAGAAAGTTATTGTTGATTCTGCAATAGGAAGGATCTCCATTAAAACTAATATTGGATCACCAATAAAAGTAAAATATAATTATTTCATTATAAAGTAGCATATAGTGAGTCTCAAAAAACAGGCATAGTATAATTTTTTTCATTATTCTTTCCCCTTTCTTTTTTTGACCTCTAATTCTGCAGTGAAACAATAGAGCTTACCTATCCTAACTGTAAAGAAAGCACTTTAAAATGCTATGTAAAGTGTCACACACCAGAAACAACCTATCTTTTAGTAGTGTAGGATAAAACTATGCAATCATATAGCAAGCACAGCAGGAAGGGAGGAAGTGCTGGAGCAACAGCATGGTGTGCTACTAACCTTTAAGGAAAGAAACATCAAAGTGAAAAAGATGAGTGGGCATGTCATAGGCATGCAGAGGGTGACAGACCATTTAGCTTTGGACACAGACTGTGAACAGAAACTCTGACAGGCAACAGACTCTTGATATGGCTTGCAATGCACACTGTTTTGAGGCAAATTCTTATGGGTGCTCTCCACTAGCTATTTATGCTGCTAAAAGTATGGAGATGTGAAGAAAACTACCCTATGTGGGATACTTGAGATACCAAAGTTTACCATGAAATGGATCAGCTTGCTTTGTATATTTTGAGATGTTTCTTTGTATAAGCTTTGTATAGTGTCTTATATTCAGCTGGAACACCCTCCTTTGAGCAGCAATGAAAAATTGCTGCCTTGTAGCAGAAGGGAAATTCAAAGAGAAGAAAAAGAACACAACAAACCCCAAAAGACCTCAAAACCTTGCAGCTGACATGGACAGTGGACACAGTAATAGACTCAATAGTAATAGACACTTTTGCAAGAGTTTCTAGATTAAAAAGATGCATCAACATTAATTACAATTTTGATTAAATTTAATCTAGTGGAATTTTTGTTGTCAGGGGAGCTTGGTTTGGTTAAGCAATAGCTCCTATGTATACTTTTTATGCAAATTTTTGTTTGTTTGTGTATTCAGTGTCTTCACATGATTACTAGGAAGTCATTGGCCGTGATCTGCAAAGCAGCAAAGCAGACCTGCAGGAAAGCAGAGGGTATATGTAATGTGGATAATACTTACAGTATTAATGCTGATTCCTTTATTCCTTCTTTAAATAATGTTTATATCCACTTAAAAAAAAAAAAAAAAAAAGTTTTGGGTTTTTTTTTTTTTTTAATAGTTTATGAATTTTTACTTGGGGGAGGTCACTTAGTTTGATTCAATATAATAAGATAGCTAAATGATTAAAGACTAGATACAACAATATGTAGATGATTAATATCTTCATTTTGATGACACCAAGCTGAATGGTGCAATCAATAAACCAGAGGGATGGAATGTCATCCAGAGGGACCTGGACAAGCTGGCAAAGTTGCCCCAGGTGAACCTCATGAGGTTCAACAAGAACAAGTAAGAACAGGTGCAGGATCCTGCACCTGGGTCAAAATAATCCTCATTATCAGTGCAGGCTGTGGGATGAGGTGATAGAAAGGCTCCCTGTGTAAAAGGACTTGGGAATTCTGTCTGACAAGAAGCTGTACGTGAGCCAGCAATGTGCACTTACAGACCAAAAGGCCAATGGCATCCTGGGCTACATCAAAAGAAGTGTGGCCAGCAGATTGAGAGGTGATTCTGTCACTGCTGTGCTCTGGTGAGACCTCATCTGGAGTGCTTCATCCAGCTCTGGAGTCCTTAACACGGGAAGGCCATGCACCTGATGGAGTGGGTCCAGTGGAGGGCCATGAAAATGATGAGAGTGCTGGAACACCTCTCCTACAAGGACAGGCTGAGGGAGTTGGGGTTTTTCAGCCTGAAGAAGGGAAGTGTCTAGGGAGACCTTATAGCAGCTTTCCAGTACCTGAAGGAGACCTACAAGAAAGCTGGAGAGGGACTGTTTACAAGGGCTTGTTGCAATAGAATGAGAGGAAATAGTATTAAACTAGAGAAGGGTAGCTTTACATGGGACATTAGGAAGAAGTTCTTTACAATAGGGTAGTGGAACACTGGAACAGGTTGCCCATCGAGGTGGTGGAAGCCCCACCCCTAGAGACATTCAGCATCAGGCTTGATGAGGCTCTGAGCAACCCAACCTGATCTAGTTGAGGATGTCCCAGCTTCCTGCAGGAGGGGTGGATTAGATAACATTTAGATGTCCCTTCCAACCTAAGGCTGTCTATGATTCTATGATTTTATTGGGACAGTAAGCTATGTGCAAGATCATTGAATTAATCTATAGAAGTAAAGGCAGAAATAGGTTTTGTTTGCCTTTACTTAGTCTAGAAAAACAGTAACTTGCATCTCTCAGACAAGCCTGATGAACATTTCCTGCAGATAAAGGTAAAATACACGCAGTACAATTCTATTAGAGTTGTGATACTTCATGAGTAAATATATAATAATAGATTTAACATGTCCAAAAGCATTGTCAACGTGTCCAAACCCATGCTAATAGTGTTTTCATGTTCAAAATACCACATCTTCCTGCAGAGTGTGTATGGGAAGTCACTTCCACATTATTTTAATTATGAAGTCTTGATACATATTTATTTGGAGGAATATGAAACAGATTGGGTCAAATAGTCATACCATCTTTTACTAAGGTGTGCTGTATGTTCTAACAAAGATAATAACTTGAACATGTTTAAATTTATTAATAGAAACACAGTCTAGGTAAGAGTTTATACATCTCAGCTAGATTTTTGTTTGCAAATCCAGTTCATAGTTTGGTAAGGGAACATGGATGCCATTTAAAAGTTTTTGTTGAGGTCAGTGGTTTGCAAAAATATCTTTAGGATTGATTAAAATGTGTTATCTCCCCTGCAGACTGAAAATAAGCAAATTTATACCTGCTGTTATCTTCCTTCAGAAATTCTCTATCTGAAGAGGTATGAATTTGGCTCTGTTTTTCAAGAAACTAATAAATGTTTTGAAGTAAACTATTGAAGAAATTTGAGTATTTATGTAAGCATAATTTAGTAGTGGCGTAGTAAAAATTAAGTCTTAGAGCATATACGTAATGAAGACAGAGGAGTAAGCATATATAATACATATATGTAATTATTTTAATTTTAATTGTTTTTTAAAAATCCTTATGAAGATTTCAAAAACATGAGAAAAATAGTATTATTCCTGCAGAAGAGATAAAAATAAAGGGTTACAAATATGAACTGAAACATCTTACTGAACCACATCCTTACTTGAGATTCCAGTTCAGGTGATTATTTCTGTCTTGAACAGCCTGTGTTCAAAAATATATCTCTTTTTATGTCTGGCTAACAAAAAAAATCAAGTAAACTTCAGGAAGATCTCATACTCAGCTTTGCTTTCTATTTTTCTTTCCTTTTCCTTTTCCTTTTCCTTTTCCTTTTCCTTTTCCTTTTCCTTTTCCTTTTCCTTTTCCCTTTTTTTCACACCTTTCCCTTTCACCTTCCCTTTCTCCTCAATCATACTTGGGAACAGTTTTTCAGTTTACAGTAAATGCAAAGCCATGTTGCTTCAAGTGATTTTACATTTCATACATCTGCAACTGGCTGTCCTCCAGCTCTGTATGAAAAAAGTTAAAGGGAAATTATTCACATATGAAGAAGTAAGTTCAATGTAAATGTGAAAGGTTATTGTAAAGGGCTTTTTGCTCAAGAGGAAGGTCTGTTTCCCTTCGCTCTGGGAGTTTTCTGGGTGCTATTATTGATTCTCTTCTCCCCTTCACCATAAAACCACTTCCAATAAAAAGTATATTGAAATCTCCTAGATAAAAGTCACCATTAGAAACTAGAGGAAGTGTTTTCAACCACCTTGATATCAATAGTAACAAGAAATATCATTGATATAAATCTGAGAATCAAGTTCTTTTTAAAGAAGTTATATATTTTTTGTATTTATTCTATTCATAGAATCATAAAATACCATGTTGGAGGAGATCTCAAGGATCATATAGTCCAACCTTTCAAGATTAAAAAATAAAAATAAAAATAAAAATATATATTATATACTTTAAATGAAATGGCCCAGCACCATTTCAAGCTGAGTCTTAAAACTGTCAAGTGTAGTGGAATCCACCACTTCCTTTAGGAGATTATTTCAATGTCTAATTATTCTCAAGGTGAAAA
>JANIJG010022519.1:18811-38835 GCA_024611175.1 Megaceryle torquata
TTAATTTTTTTTTATTATTAAAGCTCTTCTATCTTTCTTTTCTAATAGAAAAGTCTCTCTCCATTATTAACAGAGAGAGTCTGTTATAGGTCTAGTAGATGGTCCTGACCCTAAACCTTGACATTAACATAGATACATATGAAACAAATTGTAAGGCATTGAATTACAGAATTGTATTAGGTTAGTACTGTTTATAAACCATGAAAGAGAAACTACAGAGCTTGCAGTGTGGAGTTCTCCATAGGAATGGGTGACATGGTAATACATATTTTTTTTTTCCCTGTTAGCTGCACAACATAGGCAAAACTCCCATTTCGAGCTGTGTTACTTGACCAAAACATTCCTTTCACCCAACTCCAGTGCTGAACAGTTTTCTCTCAGCTATGAATATTGTTACATATGTTTTCCCCTTCTGACTCTGCCACATTGAATCTGCATCCTCATGAATACTGAATTTCTTCTTTCCAACTAAATTTTCTCTGGTTACACTACATTAAACTTCCTTTAAATTTTTATTATACTCTCCTATACCTAAATGATGTCATGATTACAAATTGTGAATCCTGTCACTTACAGTCTGTGCATGTTATACCAGGGAGGCATAAAATCTTATGTATTAACTGAGGTGATAAACCACTCTACTATCTGTTAATTATCATATTAGCTGGTAATTACCTGGTCAGTTGTTACCTGGAATTGTTAAAATTCATACTGAAACAAAAATTTGGTCTGATTGTCTTAGTGACTGACATATTTGTTAATTTTCTATATACACTGTAATATATTTTAGGAGATCTACAGATTAAAAATATGACTGAAGAGCTTCCTGATAGTCCTCATTGCCCAGAGAAAGCAGAAAAAAATGATCAAAACATACAGGTGATATAAACTGTATAAATACACAAGTTTTCATTATCTGTAGATCTGGTCCCTTATCTTAATGAATTTCCTATGAAGAGCACAGTCTATCATTGCTTGCTCTTTGTTAACAGTTGATTTGACACCCCCCTCCCCCCCCCCCCATTATACTAACAATGTTTGGGGTTTTTTTTACCCCCATTGTTGAGAGACATGTATGAAGGATCTGAGCTTGCCCTCCCACAAAAGGGAGAATTCCATAATGCATAAGAATATGTAGTGAAAGAGCTTTATACACATGACTTTGAAACATGAAAGCCTGTCTTATTGGTTTCATAGATATTCCTCATTGCCATAAACTTGATACCTTTCAGAGTCAGAGGGGTAATATCACAAATGTGCCCACATTAAACTGATTTTCAGAGTGATGGAACCTCAGAGGCAAAGTCAGCAAAGGGTCATGGAGGATGAGACAGCCTAAATAAATTGTTTGTTTGTTTGTTTTAATTTATTTTGGGTGGCCAGAAAGAATGTTGGAAATAAACCAGTTCTTTGTTAGTGACATAGCAAAGACTGGCATAATACAATTCTCTTAACGTAAGTTTAACTGTGCAGAAGTTAAGGTCAAATAAAATTAATAGATCTCATTCATATACTTCTAGCTTAAACAGATTCAAAGGAATGGTTGTTTCTGGCAGAAGTGAGAAGTTAAAATGTTGGAATCTGTGTCCCTGGAATGGAATGACAATTTTACTGAAAAATTTTCCAGCTACACTGGCCTAGAGTTTTTCCAGGCATTTGATCCTTGATAAGAAATATAATCAACAACATCCTGCATATACAATCAGGCACTGTGAATATAGAGGAATGTGATATTTGAAAATGTGCAGGAGTTAGTTGTTTAAAAATTTCCTTTAAAAGAGGGTAGATTAGTAATTTTCCCTTTTTTTTTTTTTTTAAGCAATCAATAATCATGATGAGGCATTTTATTTTCCCATCTTTTAAAAATTTTCTTGCAATAAGAGATTTAAAAGCCAGCAAAACTGTTGTTGATAACATCTATTCTAGTCTTTAAAAGTCAGAGATTTTACAAGGAAGGAAAGGTCACATAATATAATACAAAGAGTACTGCCCAGAGAGGTTATCTCTTTAGAAGGCATAATATCAAAGCATTAGAGAATAAACTGAGCAGCCTCTGCTGTTTCCTGGATATAGTTCAAGGTATCTTTGCCAGTGCAGAGAGGTGAGTTAAGTCATAACCAAATTCCATCTCTGATAGTTCATCACTGTTAGGTAATTCTGCTGGAGGCACTTTATGCCTGCTTTTGGAATGTGCTTCTTAGCACTTTTAGATGAATCACAGCTTTTACCTTTTTCTGTCACTGTCAGGTTTTACTGTCCCATTAATGTATGCATCAAAGCTAACCATAAATTGGCCCCAAACTTGGAGAACACAATTTATTAATTCATTTGAGAAAATCAGTTAATAATGTTGAACTGAATAAGTGAATACTAGCTGGAAATATGTCAGAAGTTGGCAGAAAAGAGGGAACGCTGGTGGATCTTTCCCTTGTAACAATATCAGAAAATCCTTTATAAGGATCTGGGGACAGGCAGGCACTTGAAGATTTTGACATAGAATATTCCCTTCACAAGAAATCAGGAATGGATAGGATTTAAACAGACTAGGAAGGAAGTGATCTTAGCATTCATACCAGAAAGGTGGAAGAATTTGGATTAATAAGCAAATTCCCCAAATCCAATGAGAAATTCCTTTATTTCTCTCACAAAAGGATATAGTATTCCTGTAAACTTTTCTTTGTTTCATTCTCAGTGCTTTATTACAGCCTTAATACTTGAAAGTGAGGATTAATTACCTATTGAAGATATCCAAGGACGGCATTTATTTTTAGACATCTCAAGAAAATCTGAAGTGGGGCTAAAGTTAATGGTATTTAATTTAAAGAGGGACTTACAGCTTTTGAACTTTGCTCTTACTACTGCAGATAATAGATAGCAGATAAGATGATTAAATAATAGCAAGGAAACCTCTTTTCATTCCATGTAGCAGCTACAGTTCCTCTGGAGGTTTGTATTAGAGCTGAATGGAGGAGTTTACACTTCAGTGACACATAATCAACAATTTATGAAATTGCCATTCTATTATGACTTTAATGATGAACAATATTTAAATAAGAATATGAAAACAAGCTATTCAGGGACCTTAATTTTTATATTGTCAAGTAGATTGTCTATATGTAATTCTTTGTTTGTTTGTTTGTTTATCAAAAGACCTATCAAAAGTGATTTCAGGTATTTTATTAAAAAGTTTTGCTCATTGCAATTTTGGAAGAGACTACTTCCTTTATCCTGCAGGGATGATTGTCAGTATTTCAGGACTCTTTAAATGCTGAATATGTTTTCAGTGCCCTTCCATACAGAAATCTCCCTGCTGCAGTCACCCTAGTAGCCTGGCACTGTACCTTTTCATCCAAACTTTTCCTCCTTGAGTGCTGGCTGTTTACAACTGGTCACATTTCTGATTGATGGAAAAGTGTAGCCCTGAACTGTTTAGTAAACACGGCATACCCTTCATATTGCATGCTGAATTTCCACCATGAGAACAAAATCCTTGTGCAGAAATCTGTTAACTGACTCTGGCTCAATGAGATAATTTTTCAAAGCATGTTGACTTTTAGGTTCCTCTTTGTCCATGTGAGAGACATATATAGTCTTTTACAAGTCTAGTCCAAAATGACTTGGCAGAAAGACTTGCCTGAAAGGATATTGTAGAGAGGTAGGTGCTGGTCTCTCCTCACAAGTAACGGTGACAGCACAAGAGGGAATGGCCTCAAGTTGCACCAGGGGATGTTTAAACTGGACATTAGGAGAACTTTTTTCACTGAAAGGGTTGTAAGGCATTTGAACAGGCTTCCCAGGGAGGTGGTTGAGTCACCATCCCTGAATATGTTTAAAAGACATATAGATGTGGAGCTTGGGAATGTGTTCTAACAGTGGACTTGGCAAAGTAGGGTTAGTGATTGGACTCAATAATCTTAAAGGTCTTTTCCAACCTTGATGAGTCTATGATTCTATACTAATGCAACCTTCAGTATGAGTTGTTTTGTGGAACACTGAAATGAAAATGAGGCTTCTTCTTTTCACTTTAGTGGGGTCTAGAATCACAAAGAATTAATGTTGCCTCTTCAGGAATTTATACCAGAAGTACAAGAAAGAAAGTTTATTTGTTGAAAAGACAGTAGCTACTGTGAAATAACCATCACCAGACCAAATAAACCCCTCAGTAAGAGCAGAGGTCCCAGAGGACCTGGTGAAAACCATGTTTCTATGAAACACCCACAGTGCTGTGAGCTCATTGTACCTGAACAGCCTGTTTTCACTGACAATAATCTTTACTACACCTGAGCTATTTGTTGAGAGATGGAACTGTGCAATAAATGACCTGAAGCCTTAAGAAAAATAAATTTATGAAGACTGTTTGTTACTGATTTCTAAGTAAAAATGTAGCTATATGCTGGAATGCATCTAGTCATTGTTATGGTGAAGCGTATAATTTAGAGATCTACTAAAAGAAGTCAATAGTTATACATAAAATTATAAAGGTGAAAATGTATTTACCTTGCATTCTATAATGATTGGTACCAGACATGACTATCAGAAAAGAATAGACTATTAATTACAAGTCCTATATATATAATAACATTTCACCTGAAGAATAATCTTCTTACTCTGCCATTTTGTTAAACTAGATTATCTAATTAGAAGATTGAAAGTCAACTTTATTATGGGGTATAAGCACCTTCTGAGGAAAGAAAGAATTTAAAAGATCAGGGTTAAATGACTGCTGTCTTCAGTATGACCTGACACACTATTCTCTGCTTCTCAATGAAACTTTACCAGCTTTCAGATATGCAGCATAAACATAAGTATGATAATAGTTAATCTAACTTTAGCCAGAAGGAAAAAATTAATTTAAGACAATGTGTACATCTGAACCCCACTAAAGGCAAAGCTACCTTGGAAGGAGTCAGAAATAGTAGATTAATATGCATGCTGCAGTAACCACTTCTGAATGCCAGGACATTTTTCAAAATGACTGCCCTATTTGTAGCCTTTAACAAAAATCTCTACCCTTGTATGTAAATGATTTCTAGATTTTTACCTTTTTTCCCCCATTTCCTTGTTATTTTTAACACTTTTTCCTTTAATGATTTTACATCCTTCATGAAACTAACAGTAACTGCAAACATAGCCTGTAAAGCTCTATAAAGGAGTCAAATTCCATATCATGTCAATAGGTGTAGGCTAACAGCACATGCATTATACCTTCTATAGATGGCAAAATCCTTGAGGCCTTCAAGGTCTACAAGTGCCATTCTGTCTTATATCTAGGGTCCCATGATCTTCAAATCTACTTAATGACAAACTTGCCCATTCTTACGCTATGTGTCTTTTTTACCTATCTGGATAATAAAAAGAACATAATTAAAACTATAAACATCTGTGGTCCCTAGATACTTCTCTTGATTTCTGACCAGTGGTTATTCTGGTCTTTAAAATCCAAACTTGTGTGAAGCAACTGTTCTTCCTTAGATTCACCTAAGGATGAAAAAAATGTTCTGAGGGAGACACGTTATTATATCAACTCACATGTCCTGGCTTTTTGTGAGGTTTATTTGGGATAAATCATAGATGAGAATAAAGCTGTGGTACTACTATTAAAGGAAGCTGGTGTTTTGGTTAAGGCCCAGCCAGCAACTAAGCACCACACAGCTGCTTGCTCACTCAAGGTGGGATGGGGAGGAGAATCAGAAGAAAATGGTAAAACAAAATTGTGGATTGATATAAGGACATTTAATAGGACTAAAGAAGGAGAGGAGAGAAGAGATATTAATAATACTAATAAAAGATTATACAAAGCAAGTGATGCACAATTGCAGTTCCTTACCACCCAGAACCTGATGACCAGATTCTTCCTGAACTACGATCCCTCCAATGACCCCTGGTCAGCGCTCCCAGTTTATATATTGAGCATGATGTCATATGGTATTGAATATCCTCTTGGCTAGTAGCAACAGGTGAAGAGAAGGCTGAGGTTCTAGTACTTCTTGGAAAAATGCGACTGGAAAAAATAGTTTTTGAAACCAATTTTGTTCAAAACAAATAGATAAAATTTGCAACTTATTTGATAAGTTGCTGAAAGAAAGAGAAAATCACTGAACAGTTGACTCTAGAGGTTTCCAGTTTCTTTAGTGACATAGGATGTGTTTGGTATGCTGGAGGTCTGCAATTACTAGAATACTCTAGAAAAATAACTTTAGAAATTATTAGTAAGTCAATTGCCAGCTCAATTCAATGCCTTCTCTATGTATTTGCCTAAGTAACTACATTCTTCATATTACTGTAAATGCACCAAAACCTGCAGCAACCAGACCACTTGCATAAGTGATTGCATGTATAATTAGTTAATTTGTTACAGCAAAGATATGTAAATATAACCTAAAATAATTCCTAAAGATTTTGATGGATTTAAAGTAATACCTCTCTGGAAATTTTATAGTGTTATATATAGGAATACATTCAAAGTCTAATCTAATGCTATCTTCATTAGAACGTGTTATGCAGAATCTCATTTCATTAGTTCTGTTTCATAATTAAGAATCTGAAGAAGACATCAACTTCTGTTATAGTTCAAATGCTCTTTCAGCAAAGAAAGGCATGAAAATTTTCTCATTTTGACACTTACTGACTTTAGTTATTCTGCTGTGTGTGTTTGCATTGACTGCCTTGACTTTGTGTAATGGGATTCCCTCTTAAATCACTTGAATCACTTGTTACAGAGTCCTAATTTAAGATTCTGTTTGCTGTGGAGTGAGTGGAATACACGTCACTCAAATTAAGGCAACAATACAATTTATTAATATAATAATTTGACAGCTTAATAAATTCGATAAAACTTAGCAAAAAACAACAAAGATTAATCAAGGTTCAATTTGATGGTAAGATCACTACATAACTTGCTATGCACCAACTTGATTAAAAGCAACTGGATTGCACTATTTGTATGAAAGTATATATATGTATACACACAGTGAAAGTGACTTGGATTTCGGCTAGGGTGATTTTCATAGGGATTGGGAGTGGAAGGTGTGGGTCCCCTATTGAGTTACCAGGGTTTCAGAATGGACCCCCTTGCTCTCTAAACTCTTACTCATAGAGGTGCCTATGTGTAGCTAGATCCAATCTTAGACCCAGGCAACATTTTTTGACTATCAGAGAGTTCTGGGATATAGGATGAAGGATATCCTTCCATTCAGTCATGAGGTTGAGAATAGACTCCCTTGCCCTCCAGACTTCTTCAGAGAATAAGGTAAGATCTACTCCTAGTCCCAGACCTGGTCAACAGTTTATGCCTAAGAAAATTTGGGTATTGGGACTTTAGTGGGGTGCTCAGTTCAATACTGTGTTTCTTATGTAACTTGAGGTGACAGCAGCAATTCAAGTATTTAGTACTGATACAGTAACTTATGAAATAGCAATGCTTAACCAACTAAAATCAATAAAGAGTTATAGCAAATACAGTGATTCACAGAAAGTTAACAAAGCTCACTAAGTAAAATGACACACACACATGCACACAGCTATACACAGGTATAAAGGTTAACCTGTAATAAAGAGGTTGCTTTTCTGCACTTGATAATAAATTTGGGCACTCAAGTATTTTTGTGAAAATCAAGAGATCACAAATACTCATGTCTCCCTTTGTTGGTCTTTGCAAACAGACGGTGATTCCCTTCGTGGTCTCTCCAAATGGACACTGATTCAGTCTTTGCAGACAGACGGTAATTTTCCTTCATCAGCTTTAACAGAAGATGGCCACAGTCTGGCCTGAGAGGTGTCCCAGCTCAGGGGATGATACAGAAACTTAGCCCACTGAGATCCCAGAGAGCTCCAATGGGCCTCACTTAGGACCAGTTATTTATAGGGTCTCCAGATTATTTGCTTTGGTCAGTACTAGGCTAGTATTTTTCCACTGTGTCCATTAATCTTGTCAAGCTAGCTTGGCACTTCCCCAGTGGGTGTGTGGGCTTTCACTGACTTTTTTTATGGATACAGTTAGGAAGCGCCTAACTGTTCCATCTCGCTGACTTCATCTCTGGGTAATGTGGGAGTCTGTTTAGTTTCATGCTGACTTGCAAAACCAGAACATACCAATCTCTCCCAGTCTTCTACATTGTGAAATGAAACCATGATGGTACTGGTTTCACATAGTGCCCTGGGAGTCAGCTTTGCCAAACAAGGGGTCAGCCTCATAGTGTGGCCTAGGAATTAGCCTTGGAAATAGGCCCAGGGTGGGAGGCTGTACCACCACACCTTGATTCCTTACAGAGTTGTTGAATATGAATTAACAAATATCTGAGTGGAATATGCTATGCATTTGAAGTATAAAATTATTATATAACTGCTAAGTATTATGACATAAATTAGTTGTAAATCACTCACTTTTGCTAAATGCCACAGGATAAATACCAATTCCAATTGACTGTGCATACACATATATATGCATATATATATATGTATATTTGAGGCAAAAAGATGTTCAATGAAATTTGAAATGCAATTTGAAATATTAAACCAGATCAAAGACAAAGTAGCAGTGGCACATTGTCTGAATAATAGTTATAGGAGCAGAGAAAGGACAACCATTTCACTGGGCCAGCTGGGATTATGGCCTTTAAAAACATATTACATCCACATAATTTTTTTTTGGCTGCCTGAATCTAGTACCATCTGTTTGGATGGCTGGGTGCCCATTCAGAAGTTGGTAGAGTCTTTGTCATTAAGCAGAGATGCCAGGTATCAATAGGATTGAGATAGAAAGGCCTGCAGAACACTGCAAAGGACATCTGTTCTCCAGGAAAAGAGGAGGGAAGTTCGTCTTCTGTGACAGCCCCACTACACTGACACCACATGCCTCCTTGCACCTAATGACACCTGTTCATAATTACATGCCAATATAATAAGAAAAAACCAAACCATTCCTGAACAATGGAAAATGGGTGGTATTGACTTTTAAAGGCCTCTGTGGCTGCCAGAAAAGTAGGTTTCACAGTGGTGGGCATTTGGGAAACCAAGACAGACCATATGGGATATCAGAATGAAAGTCCAGGCATTTTGTATACCAACAAGCCCTTGGCAAACAGTGTTTCTGGGAAACAACCAAAATGACAAAAACAGTAAACAAGGAAGATCTAGACACAACTTTTTTGCACTTATGATTAGAAGTAGATGACAAATTAAAGACACTAAACAATAACAAGAGAGATGTTTTGTTCTTCTGCAAACCTTATGAAGAAACAGTATAACATGCAGTCGTACGAGTTCACAAAAATTATACATTACATCCTATAAAATAAGTAAATACAAGGTAAACCTTCTGGTTTATCTTGTCACCTTGTCAGAACATGGTTGTAGTTGACCAAATCACCAAATCTATCCTTCCTCCAGATAGAATGGCAGTATGACAATTACAAGGAGACATTGAAATTGTTGCACAGTCCTGTACATGATATTTGTAACATGAGTTTTACATACAGGTGTAAATTTGAGTTTTACATCGTCTTTTACATCAGCTTCAAAGAATATGTATATTCAAATTTATTTGCAGCTTTGTCAGCAAGCCTGCAAAGTTTCTTTGGGACAAAGTTATGAGGACTACATATTTACTTAAAAGAACTACCATTCTATTTCATAAAAAAGGTGCTTTTAATCCAATGTCCAAGCCTTGGCAGTTGTCAGTAAAAACCACTTTATGGTAAGCATGAGAATTAGTGCTTCTTCTATAGTGTCATGTACATAAAGCAAAAACATGTCTGATTTTCAGATGTTTATCTCTATATACAGGCAGCTGAAAACTATTACTTACCTGATAGCTCAAGAATAGATTAAAAAATTTATTATACTTCCAAGAACAGACTTTGTGTTTTCACTTGAAAAATAAATATATGTTCATTTTAAAAGTTAGGCACTAGTTAGTTAAAATGTGTTTTACAGAAATAGCTCCTTTATGAGCCTTTCCCACTGAATAGTGTAGTACTGTACATTTAGGATGTATTTCTGAATCAAAGGAAGCAACTAATGTAAAGCTGTCAGTTGGAGAAAACACCATCATTTATTTTTATGGGTACAAGATTTAAATTTACACCTTGTTGTAATGGATTACATGTACATCTGCCTTGGGATGGGTCAGGAGTCAGTTGAGAGCTTATAGGTAAAAATTATATGTCAGGCCTACACTGGCACTATTATCATCATTATCTTCTACAAACTCCTGATAAGGAGTAAGCAGTAGAGGAGTCCTTCTTCAAACAGATGGAAGAAGCAATTTGTCCTCACGGTGATTTTCTGAATCTGTACGAGTCCATGGGACCAGATGAGATGCATCCACGGGTCCTGAGGGAATTATTGGATCAAGTTGCTAAGCTGCTTTCCATCATATTTGAAAAGTCATGTGAGTCTGGTGAAGTTTCCACTGACTGGAAAAGGGGAAACATAACCCCCATTTTCAAAAAGGAAAATAAGGAAGACCTAGGCAACTACAGGCCAGTCAGTCTCACATCTGTGCCCTGCAATATCATGGAGTATATCCTTCTGAAGGCTCTGCAAAGGCACATGGAAAATGAGGAGGTGATTGCTGGCAACCAACATGGCTTCACTAAGGACAAATAGTACCTGACACATTTGGTGGACTTTTACTATGAAGTTACAGTGTTGGTGGATAAGGGAAGAGCAACTGACATCATCTACCCAGACTTCTGCAAAGTGTTCAGCACCATCTTTGATGATATCCTGGTTTCTAAACTGGAAATACATGAATTTGATGGATGGACCAGTTGGTGGAAAAAGAATTGGCTGGCTGGTCACACTCAAAGAGTTGCCATCTATGGCCTGACGTCCAAGAGGAGACCAGTGGCAAGTGGTGTTCCTCAGGGATCAGTGCTGTTTAACATCTTTGTCAGTGACATGGACAGTAGGATCGAGTACACCCTCTGCAGTCCTACAGTTCAGCAAAGGGAATGCTAAGTCCCCATGAACCTGTATATGATGGGGGCTGACCATCTGGAAAACAGCTTTACAGAAAAGGACCTGGGCATCATGGTGGACAAGCTGGCCTTGTAGCAAGGAAGGCCAACAGCTTGGGTTGTATTAGAAGTGTTGCTAGCAGGTTGATGAAGGTGATTCTTCTCAGCACTTAGTGAATAACAGGGCCACAAAGATGATTAAGGGACTGGAACAAGTTTTGTTTGAGGAGAGGTTAAGAAAGCTGGGATTCTTCAGTCTGGAGAAGAGAAAGCTCAGAGGGGATCTCATCAGTGCATATAATTATCTGAAGGGAAGGTGTAAAGAAGATGGTGTTGGCCTGTTCTCAGTAGTACTCGGTGAAAGGAAAAGAAGGAATGGACACAAATTCAAATACAAGCAATTCCACCTAAATACAAGAAAGCACTATTCTGTTGTGAGGGTGGTTAAACTCTGGAATAGGTTTCTTAGAGAGGTTGTGGAGTCTCCACCCAAATATATTCAAAAGCCTGATATTCAAAAGCCAACTGGACATGGTCTTGGGTAACCTTCACTAGCTGACCATGCTAGTGCAGATGATCTGGGCTAGATGATTTCAAGACACCCCTTCCAACCTATGATTATTACATTTTGTGAATGGGATAAATCATTAAGGGATGCATTACCTAATAATGACTAATCATCAGAGTTTCTTTCCATTATTTTATTTTCATGCACTTCCTTTTTGTTTTTTTTAAATGCTTGATGTAATGTTTTTAGGGCTATCTAAAAGGTCCCACAATCATTTGACACGTTCATAAATGGGACATTTAGTTTAAACTTCTCCAGAAGAAAATAATATTTAGTACTATACTAATGTTCATACTTCACATATTGCATTAAAACAGACATTGTTAAGGACATGGAACTGGGTTTTGAAAAAAGTGTGCTATTTTTTGCAGAACTGGAGAAATGACTAGCAATTTACTAGTGATCAAGCTGTCAAGCAAAGTTTAAATCTTTCATATGTGTGGTTATTATGCTCCAAGTCTGTCTTACTTTATCAGATTAGACAAACTTCCATATTGAAGCAAAACATGGCTTCTTGTTGTGTGACTATCAGTAGGATTCATTATAACTTCTTTGCTTAATTACTAGTCTTCCTCACATTATGTTCCAAACTGATAGAGATGGTTTAATGAACTGTAGATCTTTATTCATATTTATTATGTGTAAATGAGTTCAAATACCAGTTGTTCATTCATCTGTCCATATTGACAGCCTTTATGGCCGACTGGTCTCGATTCAAATTTCTTATCCCAAAAGCAAGTAACTTCCAAAGGATACTTGTAGGAGATTCAAGATGACAGGCAGTGTAGCAGAGTTGTTTTTAACTGTCTGAAAAAAAGAGGTATTTATCGTTCCAGTGAGTTTCCAGATAGAACTTGTATCTTTCTACTGAAAAGCTACATTTGGTAGATAGTGCATCTTTATTAAGTTTTTATATTCTATTTCACAAAGTTAATGCAAAAAGCTAAGTTTTTAAGCACTGTTAACATCACTCTTGTAAGTAATGTGGATTTTTTGCTGCTAATGTTAATGGAATTTGCAATGTACATACTCATGAACTCCATTTCAAACTTAAGTGCATTTTATTAAATAGAAATGCTTCTATATTCATATAATAAACCTATTAAATAACATTTTTCACTGCATAGTACATAATTTATTAGAACTGCTCAGAAAATATTGATTTTTCAGCATATATTTTTTGCTCTGGAACAAAAACTATATCTCAAAAAATTGAAATGTGGGCATCTATAGTGATAAAAAATTATTATCTTTGCTACTCTCAACAGTGTAAATTGCCTGCTATTTTCATTCTTTACACTAGAAACACAATGTTACACCTAAGAAATACGCCCACTGAAATTTATTGGAAGACAATTTATAATCTGTAAAGATCCTTGGTTTTGGAAAATCAGGCCATTCTAAGAGAAAGAAAAAACCTACCATGATTTCTAGAAAGAAAAAGAAATCTTACAGAAAAGGCTTGCTGTTCACTGCTCCTTCATTTTTACTCAAATGTTATTTTATATCTGTAAAGGTTATTTTTTTTCTAATAATAATTTCACAAAGGAAATATAAAAAAAAAAATCATCATCCTTATTAGTATTATTTTTCATAAGTACAATATATAGGAAGGAAATTAAAGTGTAAAGAAACACATTTCCAAATGTGTTTGTGACTAAAATGAGCTAAGCACAGAATATTTGCCTCTTTCATTATACAGCTGATACGAAGGTCCAACATTCTAGAAACAAAACTATACTTAATAATTAATCAATTATATTTAGAACTGCTTAGTCAGGCAGGATAAATAAATAATAGAGTTGAATATATGTGACAGATTACTTACAGAGTACTAAACCATGTTTCATCATTTTTCCATAGCACATTTTGAGTAAAATTCAAAGGGAGATGATGTTTGCATCAAAATTTTCTTTACTCTTTTTTTTTTTTTTTTTTGGTCTACTTTTAATTAAAAACAGGAATGGTATAATGCACGGATAAGATTAGCTCATCTTAAATTTAAGTTAGTGATCTACCAATTTCCTGTAATAAATCAAAAAGGTGGACCAAAAAATCTCAGACAGATGGGACAGATAGCAGAAAAATACACACAGAGTAACTATATGCACATTGAAAAAACCCAAACAAAAACAAACAAACAAACAAAGCCATAAACAAACAAATACAAACAAACAATCAAAACAACAATAAGAAAGCAAAACACACAAGAAAACCCCAAAACCCAAAAAACCCCAAACCAAACCAAAACAAAAAAACCTATAACACAAAACCAAAACAATACAAACAAACAAAACAACCACAACCACCACCAACCCACATTAGTTAGGTTTGGAAAGATGATGCATCTGAAGTGTCTGTTTAATACTATATATGCAGATAATGAGTTTGGCAGTTGAACAGCAGTGGTTGAGGGTTAAGTAGTAGGAATTTTTACAGATTTAGAGATTAAAGAAAACGCACATGTGATTTGATTTCCCCCAGATGGCTACACCATCTTTCATTTCTGACTCCTTTGTGACTTTGGATTCAGAGAGGACATGGAACACAGAAAATATTACTTCTATAAGTTATACTTCTGTGCAGTTAGATTTATATCTTTAGAGAGAAGCAGGTTAGGAAATGGGACTTTGAAATGTGACCTCCATAACTGATTCCTCTCTTGAAATTCTGTCTCATAGGAAAAGAAGTCAGATACCATCAGTATTTTAATTGACATCTTTCTGAATAGCACCCATCAGTTTTTCTCCTACCTGGACTTAAATATAGAAAACTTTCTTGGCATATCCATTATTAGTATATATACATGCTTAGCCTGCATACAGAAAATCTTTCTACATTTTTTTTAATAATAAAAAAAGGGGTATTTCTTTGGGTTTTTTTGTTTACTTTGGACTTTTAAACTTGCTAATGTATTTAAACAGGGGTGTTTGGACAGAGTATCTACTTTTATTGGCCAAATTTCTAAGTAAACTTTTTTTTTCCTTATGTTTCTTCTCAGTCTCAGAAATATCACTAGAAAACATATATTTCAAAGGTTTTTTAAAACATTACATTAATTTTAATTAAAACAACAGAAGTGAGACTCTGGATACTGGTTTAATACAAAGAATTATTCAAATAAAATATATTTTTTAATTTTACATTTTAGTATATAATATTATTACTTTTACTCTTCCCTGTGAAAAGTGCCCATGATACTTAGATGAAAGTATGAATAGTCTAGGGTCAACAAAAGCATCAAAGCTTCTGAATTACGTCAGCTATATTCCTGAAAACAGTCTTTCTCTGACTGAAACCATGAACAGAGCAAAGCTCAAGACCAATGTGGCCACAAGTGTGGTATACTGTATAGAGGATTACTGTGGAATTAAATTCAATTGGTTCTGAAGAATTTTTTTATTTTATTTTATTTTTTATTTCTTAAAGGCAGTAAATAATGACCACAAATAAGTCAGAGCATAGCAGAAGGTAAATATTCTTTTGACTTAACAAAATCAATGGGGAAAACAAATAATTCCTCTCTTTTTGGACAAATTCAGAAATATTCTGTACTTATAGTCTGTAAACTAATTATTCAAGAACAAATTAAATTTCTTAATTAAATGTCTGTTTGTTAAGTTAGTATCACAGTTTGAATAGCTCCTCAGATAAAGATAACTATACTGAATCACCTACCATGGGAATACTAATTTTTTACTTTTGAGTATTTAAGGAATTTAGAATAGCTTTTCTCCTAGTTTAGCCATATCAGGAGCCAAATATTTGATATCAAAATCCAGATGCCCATGAGTTTCTGTAATAGTCAGAAATCACAATTTCCAGGATGTAAAATGTCTTGTGTTTTGGGGAAAGAGAGGTGATTGTTTCCTCAGCAAAATAAGGCTAAACGGTAGTAGAAATTTAAAATTAGAAAAAATATGTTGGGTTTTTTGTTTCGTTTTGGTTTTGTTTGTTTTCTCAAAATGACTATCAAATATCTCATTTACTCACACATTCTTAAAAATCTCTTTCTATATTTTATTGTGGAAAACCAAAAATATTACTGGGGGAAAGAAAAAATGTTTTGGCTATCAAATCTTGATCTCATCTGATAAGTATTTGTCAGAGTTATGAATGATAGAGAAGATAATGTGGTAGGAAAAGCAGATCCATCTAAAAAAAAGTAGTAAAGAAATCAAAGTCTTCTGAAAACTGTTGCAAGAAATCTCCACTCTGAGAAAAATTAACATACTGAAATAAAAGGAATGCCAATTAATAGCATAAATGTTTTCCTCATTATGTCCCCAAACATAGTGAGAAAATGCTAGATTGAGCCTTGAGGAACAAAATTTATTGTGAGCATGAAAAATGTTGCAGTTCTGATGCAGTTTTTAAATGACAGCATAATATGTTATGGATCATTTGATTTTTTTGTATGAAAACGCTATTCAGCACCCAAAAAGGCATATGCTGCTAACGGCATGTGTTGTAGTCCTTTCCTTATGACAGCTGGCAACTGTCAAATGCCAGTCAAATCACAAAATGTCAAGCAGAAATTTTTCCCAATAAATGTATTAGCTTAGATAAGAGCACATAAATAAACTTTATTAAAATGTTTCCATTATTCCTGGATGCAGCATGTAAATGGTCTATAACATTAACCCTATAATAGTACACAACAATATGTAACAAAAAACAAGTCAAATATATACCTCCCATTGCATTAATTCCTATAGTTTGCATTAAAATTATATAAAAATGAACACGCCTCAAACTTTCCTAGCAAAAATATTTAAGTTGACAGAATATAAGCCTTATTTGCATAACTAAAAAAAAAAAAAAGTTGTTATTTAATAAAAGATTATGACTTAGACAAATTATTGCTACCAGTACATGTTGCTTTCTTTGAATGCAGTAAATCATGTGATACTTAGTTTAAGTGCAAAAGGCACCATTTGTCTCCATCAGCACTGATAAACTGCTCATTCTGATTTCCTTCCTACAAGGTAATTTGTCACAGAAAAATTCAGTATTTAGGATTAATTTTTTTACCCCTATAGATTTCCACATTATTTTTTTACTGACCAGCAGCATTTCCATATTCTCTTTTATTTTTCTTTTTTCTGCTGCATTACATAGTTCTTTCTGTTGTTTTGTTGTTGTTTGTTTGTTTTAGGGTTTTTTTTTAATAAAATTCTTTATTCTTATATTTATTAATGCTAGAAGGAAACAAGAATATGTTTTATAAAATTAAAGGACAAATTTCTGTCAAGTCACTTAATCAACGTTTCAGGTGATTTTCAAAATGTATGGATAGAGAAGCTGACTATTAAAAAGAGTAAATGATGTAGAATGCCACTGACTTAATTGAAATATTGTTCATGTGCACACACTTTTCACTTTAGGCTTCCTGACTTATGTTGATTAAATTTTCAGACCCTACCACTACTCAGAATTAAGCAACAGGTTCTGTGATTTGTAACTCCTTTGATTTGAAACTAATTACCATGTTTTGAGAGAGTTTGTGAGAAATTTTTGTGTCAGTCAAAGATATCTAAACTAAACTATGCAAAAACTACAAGAATAGATTTAAATGAATATCTGGCCTTCAAACCTCATCAGCAAAAAACTTTTCAAAGATTCATATGAAAAAATAATAATTACATTAATAATTGAGTAAGATAAGAAATCATATTAATGTGTTGAGTTTTTAAATCAAATATTGAAGAGTGTGACAGTATAGGAATACACAATCATCATCACGTAGAGATGCTAGCTGTGAGCACAATGATCAACTCTCATATGTGATTGTGGCAGATTAACCCTGGTAGACAGCTAAGCCCTAAAAAGCCTCTTGTTCTCTCTACAGCAGAATAGGAGAGGGAATTTGAAAGGGAAAAAGTAGAAAAACTTGTGGGTTGAGATAAAGGCAGGTTAATAAGTAAAGTAAAGCTGCTTATGCCAGCAAAGCAAAGTAGGGAATTAATTTACTACTTCCTACTGGCAGGTAGATATTTAGCCAGTTATTGCAAAATGAGGCTTTATCGCATGTAACAGTTGCTTGAGAATACAAACGCCATAACCTCAAACATCTAATTTTCCTCCACCTTTTTGCTAGCTCTTGTTGCTGAGCATGATGTCACATAATATAGACTATCCCTCTGGTTTATTGGAGTCAGCTGTACTGTCTGTGTCCCCTTCCAACTTCTTGCATGCCTTTGTTGATGTTTAAGAACTGTTCACAAATAACTAAAACACTGGTGTGCTTATTGACACTGTTTTTGTCACAAATCCAAAACACAGCACCATACAGGCTGCTATGAATAAGATTAACTCAATCACAGACCCAGTACACCAGTGAAAGGACAAACTACAATGGAAACTGAATGGAAACACAAATAGAACTACAGTGGAATAGAAATCCAACCTGTTCTAAGTGATCCTACTTTAAGCACAGAAATTGGACTAAGTGATTGCAAGAGAATCTTTCCTACCTTAACTGCAGTATGATACTATGATTCTAATGAACAATACCTAGTGCAAGAGAAGAATTAGTAAAAGGCAATTACATTATTTTTAAAATAAATGTTCAAAATTTCATTTAAAAAATTTTAAATTATACCGTGATTTTTAATAACATTTAAAATTATAATAGTGTTTTAGAAGTGTTTGTGATGTACCTGTTAGTAACTACATCTATCTTAATTTTGTATGTTTTATTTCAAAGTATCATTTATTTTTAAAATCAATCTGCTTGTCTTGCGAAAGTAGAAACTGTTTGTCCTTAGATTTCAGAAATTCTTCTTTACTTTTTTATATTTAGTCTATAAAGCCACTGATTAGAAAAAAAAATACTAATTCCTCAATAGGAACATATATTTATGTGTAAAAATATCTAAAATATATTTGTAAGTCATTATATTTTGTGAAATTTGTAAACCAGGTTTTTTTTCTGAATATTATGAAGTTATTCTTTCAGAGTTTCAACTGTCTGTGAAATGTTTCTTTTTGCAAAGCACCATTTATATAAAGCAATTAATAGAAAAATCATAGTTGAAACTGGCAAATATTTCTATGTGAAATTGTACAGTAAGTAATTATTATCCCTTTTTGAGGTACAATGATGTACCTTGTGCCTGATATTAATTGATTTGTACCTGCATAGTTAAATATCAGTCAGTTCTTAAAAAGGATAAGGTAAAAAAGTGACCAAACAACCCAAATCCCACAAAACCAGTTGTTTCCTAATATAATAGCTAATACAATTACCAACAAAGTGTAAAGCAATATTCTTGCCTGAATCTCAGCTCACTCTCCCTCTGTACTGTTGTTTAAGGTTTATCAGATCTCTAAAAGAAATTATTTTTAATTAATTTGTCCTACGGATAGTAAAAAAAAGTTTAATCAGTAATAAGTGTTATTAATGATGACATTCGGAAAGTGGTCATCAAGTGTTTTAATGAATTTACAAAAATGATCCAGGTAGTTCAAAAAAGGCCCAGAAAGCTCTCATCCCTGCATCTGTAAAGCCGTTAGGAACATAGATCAATTTGATGCTTATATATTAATACTTAGAAGATCATGGATGCACAGTCATATATGAAAGCTTCAAAATGTGAGCCAATAAGTTTTGTAACAATGCAAATGAAAAGTTGAATGGTAAAACCTCTGGTTGTATGTGTGAAAAGGTCCCTGCTGATATAATGAAATTACTAGAAGCTGTTTCATAAAAAGTTCCCATGAAAATAAAATAAAAAATCATTTGGTTATTTTAAGACAAAGAAACAAGGTAGTCTTTGAAATAGAGAAGACTCAAATCTGTCAAGTAATTAAAAAAAGGCTTGTAAACCATTCTTTCTCTTATCCAGTGTTTGTGTAATGAATAGTTTCTTCTGGCTTTTTCACCATCAAGCAACTTTCAGTTACTTTTGAGATAGGAATAATTTCACACATTTCTTACCAGGTGCCAAGAGAAATCTCTACAATAGTGTAAAGAACAGACTGGTGAAAGACTATGTGTTCCATTACTGTCCCCTATATAGATGCCTGTAACAATTACTGTGAATTGGCAGCGTGAACCTACTAAACCGTGATCTACAATGGCCACCATATTGAAAGAAAACATGCTGAAACATCCTGGTTATACTGAAGCCTGCCCTTACTGTTTGCTACATTCACTGTTGCACTTCAGTCTTTCCATAGGTATATATCACTGGAACATTTTGGTTTCAGAATATGTTGCAGTTTCACTGCCTGCTGTGTCTTTTATCTGGCTGCCCTTGCTTCGCACTCTATAGAAGGTTTCACTAGCTGAACATGGAAAAATCTTTTCCTCCTGCATGACAATTCTCATGATACAGTATATAGTTGCTAAGACAAGACAAAGTCAGGCTTCACTTCTTTTTTACATAAACTCCCTTTTATACAAAGCATACAGTGTCTATACATTAAACTACCCACAAACAAAACATTACATCTGTCATAGACTACCGGAGCATGCTTAACACACATCA